>PVIU01027051.1:0-21073 GCA_004026605.1 Ondatra zibethicus | reverse complement strand
TCCGATGGATGGAGATAGAGACAGAGACCCACATTCACATCAGAGCAATGGATTGAGCCCCCAAGGTGCAGTTGAAGAGCAGAAGGTGGGAGAAGATGAGTTAGGAAGTTAGGACCGTGAGGGGCTGGCCCACCTACTGAGACAGTGTGCCTGAACTAATGGGAGCGCACCAATCCACCTGGACTGGGACTGAATGAGCTTATGATCAAACCAGACTCTCTGAATGTGGCGGCGAAAGTTGGCAGATGGAGAACCCATCAACAATGACACCAGGACCTATCTCTTCTGCATATATTATCTTTTTGAGAACCGAGTCTTTTTGAATGCACTCCTTCCTAGGCCGGGAGGGATGGGGGTGGGCCTTGGACTTCCAACAGGGCAGGGCACCATGCCCTCTTTCAAAGAAGAAGGGGGAGGGAGGAGGGGTGGGGAGGTGGTGGGAGGGGACCGGGAGAAGGGGAAGAAAGGTAAAAATTTTATTTCTTTAATTATGTTTTTGAATGGAAAAAATAAAACAAAACAATGTATGGAAAAAAAATAAAGCGGAGAAAGTGGAAAAAAATAAATAAAAAAATAAAAAAGAAAGAAAGTCCTTTCTGTAGCATGATTAATAAAAACCCAGAGACACTTATTGGGGTTCAACCTGAAGATCACAAAAGCAAAGCAGCCAAGGCACTAGAGAGCGCTTAACATCTATGAAATCTTCAGACTGAAAGAAAGTGATTTCCTGTCTCATCCCACCTTATATTCCTCTCCACTGCTGGGATTAAAGTCATTTACCGTCAGCACCCGGCCTCTTTGTCTCTCTGGCTGACTAGTGTGGCTGACTAGTGTGGTTGCTGGGATTAAAGGTGTGTGCTATCACTGCCTGGCCTATAGTGTGTTTTGCATTCTCGTTTTCAAGAAGCTTTATTTATTAAAATACAAATGAAATGCCACTACACCTTTCCTGTAGGGTTTTCTTCTAGCCATTTCAGAATTTGAGGTTTTACAGTTAGGTTTTTGATCCATTTGAAGTTAGTTTTCATGCACAGTGATAGATAGTTGGTTTAGTATCATTTTTCTGCTTGTGGCCATCCAGTTTTCACAGCACCATTTGCTGAAGATGTATTATTTTCTCCAGCGTATTATTTGCCATCTTTGTCAGATATTAAATAGCTGAAGTTATGTATACTCCATGTTTGGATTTTAAATTTTGTTTCATTGGTCTACATGTCTGTGTTTGTAACAGTAAAATAGATTTTATTACTACAGCTCTGTGATATATCTTAAGATCTTGGATGGTCATCTCTCTTTGCTCAGAAAGATTTTGGCTATCTGGGGTCTTCTGTGGTTCTATATGAATTCTAGAACAGTTTTTTTTCTAATTTTGATGAATGAGATAGGAATTTGATTGGAATTATATTGAATCTATAACTAGATTTTGATAAAAATGGTAATTTTCACAATATTAATCCTAAGAATCCATGAACATGAGATACCTTTTTATTTTGTAGTGTCTCTTTCTTCAGAAGTTTAAAATTTTCAATGTAGAGGTCTTTTTGCATCCTTGGTTAGCTTTATTATGGATATTTATTTTCTTTGAGGCTATTGTGAATGGGAGCATATCCATGTTTTCCTTCCCGAGTGTTTGTTGTTTGGTGTATAGAAAACTCTTGATCAATGCAAGTTGACTCTGTATCATGTCAAATTGCTGAATTTATTGTTTCTAGAAATTTTCTGGTAGGATTTTTGGGATCTTTAATGTATAGTAGCATATCCTCTGCAGATAGTAATCGTTTGCGCTCTTTCCCCATTTGTATCACTTTAATTCCCTTCTCTTGCCTTATTGCTCCATCAGTAAGTACTTTGAGCACAGTTGAAAAGAAGTGAGGGGAGCGGTAATCTCTGTCCAGTTTCTGACTTTTTCCTTTTTAGGATTGGGAGAGGGAGAGGGAGGGAAAGACAGAGACACACTTTTATTATGTGAAGTATGTTCCCTCTGGCACTTCATTTTCTAGAACTTTACCATGATGGCATGTTCATTTTAATCAGACATTTTCTGCACCTGTTGAGATGATCATGTGATTTTTGTCTTTAAGTCCATTTATGTGGTTTGTTTCATTTATTGATTTGTATATGTTGGACCTTCCCTGCATTGCAGGGATTAAAATCAGTTTAGTAAGGTTATATAATCTTTTTTTTTTTAATGTGTGTCTGTATTTTGTTTGCAGTTATTCTGTTGAACATTTTTTTACTCTATATTCATCAAGGATACTGACCTGTAGTTTAATTTTTGTTGTCGTTGTGTCTTTGCCTGGTTTTGGTATTAGAGTGATACTGGCTTCTTAGAAGGAGTCTGGGAGCCTGCCTGCATGCCTGCTTTCCCCTTTTAAGAAGGATTGGCTAAATTTTCGAAAGTCTGCTAGAATTCTACTGTGAATCTTGCCTTGGACTTTTGTTAACTGGAAGGCCTTTTACTATTTCAATCTCCTCATTTGCTATGAGTCTTTAGGTTGTTGACTTCTTGGTTTAATTTTGGAGGATTGGCTGAATCTAGAAATTCATCCATTTCTTTTATGTTTTCCAGGTTAATGGATCCTAAGTTTTTAATATAGTACCATATAATAATTGAATTTTTTTGATGTCTGATCTGATGTTTTCCTGTTCTTTTCTGGTTCTGTTCATTTGGGTCCTCTCTTTGTTTAGTTGAGCTAAGGGTCTGTCAGTCTTACTTATCTTCTTGAACAACCAGCTGCTAGATTTATTGATTCTTTTTGTTTTTCTTTTGTTTTTCTCTTTGTTTCTGTTTCATTGATTTCTGTTCCATTTTTCTTGCTGTTGACTGTATATGGATTGTTCTTGTTTTTTCCAAAATTTTTAGTTGCATCATAAATCATTTATTTGTGCTCTTTCTGATTTTTTGTTTTGTTTGTTTTTGTTTTCTGATTTTTTTAATGTAGGTTCTTATTTGCCTTGTAGGACTGTTTTCAATATGGCCCAGAGGTTTTGTTGTGTTTTCGTTTTTATTTACTTCATTTTTTTATTTCTTTTTTGATTTCTTGTTTGACTCGTTCACTATTTAGTAATGAGTTGTTTGTTTACTTGAGTACTGTTTAATGTCAATTTTAAGTTTTATTGCATTGTAGTTAGAACGGGTACAAGGAGTGGTTTCAATCTTTTTGATTTTTTAATCATTTGTTTTGTATTCCATGGTGTGGTGTATTTAGAGCAGCTTATTGTGCTGTTGAGTAGAATGTGTATTCTTTGGTATTTGCGTGGAATATTCTGTAGATATCTGCAAAGTTCGTTTGGTGTATGCTGTCTGTTAATTCTAATGTTTCTCTGTTTCATTGTCCAGATGACCTACCTGTCTATTGGAGGAAGTAGGGTATTGAAATCATCTAATATTAGCTGATTGATTTAAATCTGTGCCTTTAAATCCAACAGTACTTGTTTTATGAAATTGGGTACCCCAGAGTTTGGTGCGTATATGTTTAAATAGTAATATTTTTGTTAACTGTTCTCTTGATTAGAATGAATAAAGTGTCCATCTTTACCTTTTCTGATTAGATTAGTTTGAAGTCTTATTTTGTCTGATACTAAGATTCTGACACCTGTTTGCTTTCTTGTCCCATTTGTAGTACTTTGGTCTGTTCCTTTACTCTAAGGAAATTCATGTCTTTAAAGCTAAGATGTGTTTCTTGTAAATAGGTGGATTTTGTTTCTTGTTTCTTTCATCCAGCCTCTGTCTTTTGATTGAAGAGTTGAGACCATTTATATTTAAAGATATTGAAATGTATGTGTAAATTTTGGTTATTATGTTGTTAATTTTTGGTAGTGGTGTTTGTATTCTTCATAGTATTTAGTGGAGTGTTTTGAGATTTGTTTTTTAAAGATTTACTTATTTATTATGTATATAGTGTTCTGCCTGAATGTATGCTTGCAGGTCAGAAGAGGGCACCAGATCTCATTACAGATGGTTGTGAGCCACCATATGGTTGCTGGGAATTGAACTCAGAACCTCTGGAAGAGCACCCAGTGCTCTCAACCACTGAAGCATGTCTCCAGCCCCAGTACTTTGTTTTTAAATAATTATGCCTTTGTATGTCTTTTCACAGTCTCTCTGCTACACTCATTCCTTCATTTATCCTGAGGTATTGCTTCTTATATTGTCTTTAGATTTTGTTTCTCAAATATAAATTGATTTAGGCTATTTATATCTTGAAGTTTTTATCCTTCAATTATGACAGATAGTTTTGCTAGGTCTATTAGTTTAGATTGGCTTTCTTAGCGTTTTAGTTCTCAAAATACCTTGCTCCAGGTTTTCCTGGCTTTCAAAATTTTCATTGAGAATTCAGCTGTTATTCTGATGGATTTTTATTTATATGTGACTTGCATTGTTTTTGTTTGTTTTGTTTCTCTTGTAGCTTTCAATCCACTTTCTTTATTATGTATCTTTTGTGTTTTACTGTGATAAGCTATAGGATTTTCTCTTTGGGAATTATCTATTTCATGTTCTCTATGGTTCTTTTATCTTTGTGGGTGTGTCTTTCTTTAGTTTGAGACTGTTTTCTTATGTTGTGATTCTTCTTTTTCATCTATTCCTATAATCAAAAGTTTGTTTTTTTTCTATGGTGTCTCATATTTCCTTTACGTCCCTTTTTTATGGTTTTAATTTTTTTCATATCCCTTGCTTACATGAGCTATATCCTACTTTTATTTTCAAGTCCTGATATTCTGTCTTCTTCTTGATTTGTTCTACTTGTAAGACTTTCCTTTGAGTTTTCTAGTTAAGTTCCGGGCATTCTTTTATTTCACTTCAGTGTTGTCTCTCCTTATTGAATTCCATTCTCAAGTGTTAGATTGTTGTAGTCATTTCTATCAGCCATATGTTTGTGTTTTCTTGGTCATCGATCAGTTGTTCTTTCTCCTAAATTTCATTGAGCTTTTTCACTCTTTGAATTATTGTTTGAAGTTTATAATTGTTCTTTTAAATTGTGGATCCTGGAGTTCATCTCAGAAATTCTCATTGACAAATATTTCTACAGGAATGGTAGGTTTTGGAGAGAAGATACTGGTTTGATTTTCGTATTTTTGGTGTTTGGGTCATAAGGTCTGTACGTGTGAACTTTTTAGTTTAGTCTGATATGGATAGATCAGGTCAGAGCAGAAGAGAGAGGTTGGAAATGACTTGGGTAGAATGAAGTGAGGTGGGCAGAGGGGATTTGTCTGATGTATTAGGATGTGCTTCCTAGTCTAACCTTGAGATAGTGAGTAGATCTGACTGTGTAGAAATGGCATGTCAAGGCCTGTGGGTTGGAGAACAGGTATGGAGGGTCCTGGCAGAAGCCTAGAGATGATTTGTAGTGCAGTCAAGAAAGATCAGACTAGACTGGGACAATGGAAATGGAACCTGGGTTAGAGCTGGCTAGTTGTGAAGAAAACATTGATGGGGAGGTCAGGAAAACTAACCCTGTCAGAGGTCTCAGAAGTCTACATTTTTAACATTATAAATTTCATCTATTTTTTCAGAACCTTATGTGAAATAATTTAGTACATTTCAGTTACCAAGGACTATTACCTTATCACTTATTTGAAAACTACCCCCAAAAGAACACCTCTCCATTACTTAGGTCTTCATTTGAAAAACATAGACTTGCATATGTTATTTGCTTGTCGCTATTTCCTTATTTCTCAGTAAAATAACCTATTTCCATCCATTAGAGCAGTGGTTCTCAACCTTCCTAATTAATGCTGCAACCCTTTATTTAATATAGTTCTTCCTGTTGCAGTGACCCACAACCATAAAATTATTTTAGTCGCTACGTCATAACAATAATTTTGTTATTGTAATGAATCATAATGTTAATATCTGATACACAGAATGTCTGATACAAGGCCCCAGTGAAAGGGTTGTTCAACCCCCAAAAGGGCCACAATCCACAGGTTGAAAACTGCTGCACTGGAATATAATTTCCTCCTGAGATCCAATTTCATGTTCACTGCTACATCCATTGGGCTTAGAGCAGTTCCTAAAAATAAGAAAGCTATGTTTTATTAGAGTAAATCTATATAGCATATTTAAACTTCATTTCTTCTTAGCCATATTTAGAAGTTTTTGTTATTGAAAGAAATTTTTTATAGATATAGTACTTATATAATTTTATAAGTGGTTAGACTTAAGAATACTGTCTCTAAGTAATAGTAATAACCATTGGAGAATACAAGAGACATAAATTTTACAATACAGATTTTTGCTTATTGCTTAGCCTTTTGTTAAATGTATTTACAATCTAAATAAATATTTAAGAAACTTTATTGAAATTTGAAATTACGTACTCTAGTATCAATCATAGATTAATAGTAGTGCTTGCATTTTTAATAGGCATTTAAGTATTTACTATTCATCACTAAAAACATTTCCTTATGTTGAACTGTGTAAGATATTTTTAATCTGACCATTTCTGATAACTTTTAAAAACCAGGCATGGTAGCACATGACTGAAGGCTCAACACTAGAAAAGTTGAGGTTGAACAAGAATTTAAGGACAAGCTGGGCTTCACCCTGTCTGGAAAACTAAAAAGACATGAGTTGTATTGAATTAGATTGGTAATCTTTTCAGATTTTTTTTTCAGCAGTGAATTATGTGTGTTTTGAAAAAGTATTGAAATTTGTATTCATGTGAGTTTGTGTTGTTCCGCTCCCCAGGCTGTTTAGCAGACACGATCCACAAGCAGAGGAAGCATTAGCAAAGAGGAGAGGAAGGAACAGTCCAAATGGGAACCTCATTAGGATGCTTGTTCTTTTCTTTCTTGAAAGTGAGGTAAGAAGGATTTTAGTTTACTCTTCTTTCCTTCTGTCATTGGCTTCATTGTAAGTGATTGGAGTTCACTTCAGTCATGAAAACAAGTGCTTTTCTTGCGGAGTTACCTTTATGAATTGCTTCATACTTTGATTTTTATGAGTAATTCTGAATATACACATAGGGGTGTATTATCACTAAATAGAGACTAGTAAGTTTAAAGTTTTACACTGTTTCAGAATGCCAGTTCTACATACTTTTTTAAGTTTTCCTTTTTTATGTTGAATTTTTCTTTATTCTTAATTATTTTATTAAACAGCTTTAAGGGCTTGGTGGTTCAGTTTTGTGGTGATGTTTTGCCTAGCGCACATAAGGTCCTGAGTTAAATTCTCTGCATCAAGAATTAAAACTGTGAGCATTGTCAGACTGTTCAAAGTATTAGTTCTGGCTAGTTTGAAAACCATATTATTTATTTTCCATTTGCTATAGTCAGTTATCATTTATGTAATTTTATACTTAGTACTCACAACATATCTGTTTTTGAAGACAGTTTCATTTGTTACTGTAATGTCCTTTGATATTTTAATCTGTATTTCCTACTACTGGCATGATGTTGATTAAAGAATGAACTAATCTTAAGGAGACCATGAATGAATTAGCTATTTAGTTTAGAAATTAATGAAAATGGAATTGCAAAGAAGAAAGTTAAAAGTCAAGGCAGACATGGTTGCACAAACTACTAATCCAAAGTTAATGAGAGGATGTGTTTAGGCAGATCACAAATTTAAGGCCTGAATACGCTACAGTGTGAATTCATGACCAACATGTGCGATTTTGACCCTATCTTAGAATTTTAAAGAAAATGCAAAGAGACCTGGGGATGCATTCAGCTCAGTGATGAGACCCTTATCTCATGTTTCAGACTCTAGTTCAATACCACAAAAGAAGAGGGGGTAAGAAACTTTTTAAAATTAAGGCTTAATTGTATCTGGAATATAGAAAATGTCTGAGAAGAAGAGAAACCCAAACAATTTTATAAATATTCAAATTTGACAGCACTATAACTATTCTGTAAAAATGAAAAAGAAAAAAAAGACACCTATGTAAAAACTAAAATGAAAAAAGTGCAAAGCAAATAAATAGAATGAGGGACACTGGAACAAAACAAAAAGTTGTGGGTGGATTTTTCTGTCCCGCTTGCCAGCTCCCAAATAACCACATGGAAATTTCTTATTAATTATGAAAGCTTGCCCAATAGCTTAGGCTCATTTCTAACTAGTTCTTATAACTTAAATTGACCCATATCTTTTAATCTATGTTCTTTTATGTGACTCTGTTTTCTGTAAATGGAGGTTTCTCTCCTGCTCACTAGTTCCCCAAATAAACACTTAGAGGCTTCTATTAATTATAATTGCTTAGCCGATGACTCAGGCTTGTTATTATCTAGCTCTTTTAAATTAACCGTTTCTATTATTTTAGATTTTACCACAAGGCTCCTGACTTGTTATCGCACATAATGCTTGTCTGATGACTGCTGGCATCTCCCTCTACTTCACCTTCTCTCTCCCTATATTCAGTTTGACTTTCCTGCTAGCTATGTTCTGCCCTGCCATAGGCAAAAACAGCTTCTTTATTAACCAGTGGTAATCAAACATATTCACAGCATACAGAGGGGCATTCGACATCAATTAACTTTACTTTGTAAACCTCATACTGTTTGCTCTGCATCCCAGGCATCTCCAGGTGACTTCACCCTTCTTCTTCCCAGCATTCTCTCTGCCCCTAAAACCCTGCCTAGCTATTGGCCATTCGACTTTTTATTAAACCAGAGTGATACATGTTCACAGTGCACAAAAGGATTATTTCACAAGTTATCACTATTTCTTAAACTAAGAATAAAGAGCTAAGTGGTGATGACACATGGCCTTTAATCCCAGCACCCAGGAGGCAGAGGCAAGTGGATCTCTGTTTGTTCGAGGCCAGTGTGGTCTACAGAGTGAGTTCCAAGACAGCCAGGGCTACACAAAGAAACCCTGTCGTGAACAACAAAAACAAACAAAAAAAGATAATATGGAACAAAGTCACTAAGAGTCTTGCATTTAAACATGTTAGTAATGGTGTCTTAAATATGCCTAGAAATATGACAGGACACTAGGTTGTATTTTAATAATATGCCAGTTCTGAACATCTAGATTGGGACCTTACGTTATTTATTTAAACAAATTCAGGGCCGATGCATATGCTTTTAGTCCACTAATTGCTTAAGATAGGATTTAAAACATTGTCTTCTTAAAAGGCAAGTTTAGATATGTTACAGAATGTAAAGTTTTCATTATAAATAAAGGAATGAAAACCAGTAAATATCACCTCATGATAGCTCTTTTCACTGTACCATTAGACTTGAGACCTTTTTGAGGATTGCATATCAGAGTATCCTGCTTATTGGATATTTATATTATGATTCATAGCTGTAGTAAAATTACAGTTATGAAGTAGTAATGAAATAATTTTAAGATTGAAGGTCACCACAACATGAGGAACTGTATTAAAGGGTCTCAGAATTAGGGAGGTTGAGAATCAATGTTCTAGAGGAATGAAATGTAAAGTATTATTAAATAATCACAAACTATATGAAAAATCTGATAAGTCCAACAATGGTTTCAGAGTTAGATATTAGCTATAAAAGTATTAGAGTGTTGGAAAATTAGAAATCTAATGCTTTTAGCAAGTTTTACTGTTAACTAAGGAAAAACTTAGAATTTGTGAAAGTTCTCTAGGACTTCTTGATTTATTAAAGCATAAAAGTTTAATTTTAGGCATTTTTATCTTCCTTTAAAAATAATTTGTTATGCTTATTTCTACTGATTTCATATATTACTAAACTTTATGCTTGCTAATGGTACAACCATGTGAAAATTTGTATCCCAGTTTTCACGCATGACATTCTTCACATCTGCCAAAGCCAAGTGCAAATCACATTTAAGTATTTGGCTTTTCTGATGTCATGTGTTTCACAAGAAATAGCCTTTATTAAAAAAAAAAATCTCATCCTGTTCTACTAGTGTTACACTCAGAGCTAACTGTATGTTAAAGTTATATTCTTTAGTATATCAAACGCCAAGGTTTTCCTATCTTGAGCTCTCTTTTTAAACTTACTTTCTATAAACATGTCAATTTGTAAAATTTCAGATAGAGCCTCTTGATGAGACTTTTGGAAATCAGATGGGTTGTTAATCACTTAGCTATGACTAACAGAACTGATTACAGTTCTTTGTTTTATTGAAATTTGAAATAATCTGTTAATATAATTTTAAAATGTTGAAAGATTTTACCATGCAGGTAATATTAAGGTGAATGAGAGATCTACCTAAACTAATTGTTTGTTTTCTGTTGTTATCAAAGTGTGACATTTATAAACTCCAGAAACCTTTTGGTAGTAATTAATTTTAGGTGACAAAGTATCCTTTTTTTACATACTTGGCCAGTTGATAGCAGAAGTATTACTTGAATGTGATGAGTCCAGATTTCCCTATAGGTGGTATAACAATGGTGTTTGCTATATAAATTAAGTTGTATTTCCTAGTGACATAATTATTTTCAAGTACATTTATGCAGATTTGGTTCCTTCCTTGTAGTCTTATGGAATAGTCAGAATAACAGGCACCCATATTATTGATAAAAACAAGCAGTCTTTCTAGGGTATTGGGCATTGCTTGGACTAGAATGTCTTTTGAATTCTTAGTTTCTCCCTTTCCCTCTCCTCTGCCCTCCTCCAAAATAAAGCCTGTTGTCTCTTTGTCTCTTTGTTTGTTTTTTTAATTTTCTGTGTGTGAATGTGGGCATGTGTGTAGACATCAGAAGACAATCTTAGGTTTTGGTCCTCACCTTACACCTTGTTTGAAAAAGGTCTTTGTTGATCCTGCTGTGTATGCCACACTAGATGTGAGTTTACAGGGATTCTTTTCTCTCCGTCTTCCATAACACGTGAGTGCCTGCATTACATGCCTGTGCATTGACACAGAGCTCTTTTATGACCTCTGGGAATTGTAATTCAGGTCCCAAACTTGTAAGAAGGACACTTCATTCATTGATGGACCTCTTCAGCTCATGTCAAGGTTTCATGAAATTAGCTAATGACTAGCTTTCTTTTAGCAAGATCAAAGACACGGTATTTGAATGTTTAGAAATTATAGGAGTAATAATTTGGGCTGATTTCATTTGAAAATGGTTTGTCATAAACTCAATTGTTAAGAGTTACATTATTTACACAACTCCTTCATGTATTTTAACTGTCTACCAGAGGTGAAGAGGCAGAAAAGTCTTTAAATAAAACATTGGAAGCAAATTTTTAGTTACTTAAAAATAAATCAGAACATACCTGGACTATTTTAATAAAAATCTCCAGAAATTTTGGACTGTTTTATCAATTGTACAAGCTTAGAAAAAAGCCTGTAAAATAAAATATACTTTTATCTTGCAGGATAAAATGTACCAGTATGGAAATAGGATTTAATACAAGTTAGATATAACATAATTTGTAATTAATTTTTCAAATATCCATCTTGCTGTATAGTGACTGTTCGTTAAAGTTATTTGTCTTGGGCTGTGGTGACGCTTGCCTTTAATCTCAGCACTCAGAAGACAAAGGCTGGCGGATCTCTGAGTTCGAGGCCAGACTGATAGGGTTAGGATTAGCCATATTTAGAAGTTTTGTTATTGAAAGAAATTTTTTATAGATGTACTAATATAATTTTATAAATGGTTGGGCTTAAAAATACTGTCTCTAAGTAGTAGGTAATAGCCATTGAATAACACAATGAAAGAAAAACAGGAATGTAGGAATCTTTGGTAACTAAGTCCAGTTTGGGGGTTAGCTTTAAAAGTATGACTGATAGTTAATGTAATTTTTTAATTCTTAAACTGTAGAAGCATTGTATTCTAATTAAATAAAGAAGTAAAATGTGCATCAAGCCTGATAATATAAAAATACATCAAAAATTAAACTTGAATGAAAATACAATATTCATACCTAGAGAAAGAACCGTCGTAAGAAGGAACCCATTGGACCATCACCATGGCTAGGCTTTCTGGCTGCCATCGCATCCCTGCTTGCTCTTCCCTCTAGTTTATGTTGGATCCAGAATCATGACTGATTTTAAGTACTTTGCAACCAATTAAAAAGGGAGAAATCTTTGAATTAAAAGCCAAACTCAGCCAGGTGTAGAGGCATATACCTTTAATCTCAGCAGTCTGTGGAGTTCAAGGTCCAGCCTCATCTACCTAGTGAGTTTCAGGACAGCCAGAGATACATAATGAAATTCTGTTTCAAGCTTCTCCCATACCCCCTTCCCCCCAAAAAAACCAAACTCAAACATAGGCGAGAGGAAGCTGTGAAGAAGGTGATTGGCACCCTGTCAGGAAGATATTAGCCTTCTCTCTCCAGATGCAGTGTATGTAGACTGACAACCTGTAGCAAAGAGGATTTGGTACCTCTGTTTGATGAACTATGCCAAGAGTCATCCAGCCGTAAACATCATGCATCAGATTTGTGAAAATCCAAGTCCTGTGATTTGAGTCTGGCATCTGAATGGACAAGGTTAGAGAATATCTCTCTGAATCTCTCAAGAAGTGCTTGAAAGACAAAGATCCCTAAGTTCAGAAAATAACAGCAGTCTGTGTGGTGAAATTCTGTGCTATCAATAAACGGATGATGTAAAGAGAAAGTCCACATTTGTCTGTTAAGATATAAAAGAAGGGAATACACTCATGAATACAGGATATGGTCAGTCCAGTTACAGAGTCCTTGGAAAGCTGGGGACCAATCACAGGCCACTTCACTCTACCTGCCTCTGTCTTAACCACCCAAGAGAGAACGACTATCCCCCCCTCTTCCTTATAAGAGGTCACATAGCAGTCAAGAAGAACTGCCTCTCAGGCCAGGTATCCCAAGGTCATGGGTAGAGTGAATACCCACTATAAGATGGAAAATCAGGGACTTCTGTATTGTCTGTGGTATCTCATAGCAGATTTAAATCCAGTGATGATGACGAATACTGTAGCAGCATTGTCTCAGTGAGCTTAGCCAATCAGCAACTTAATCACTCTGAAACAGCAGAATATCTATAAGCTTCTCACTTCTATGAATAAATACATTGAATGGAATCAGATTTTCATACTTAACAGGCTATCAAATTACAGCACTAAAGATGACCTAGAAAATCAGTATCTGTGAGGAAGTAACTCCTGGACAACCATGCCAACTCAGCAGTGGTGCTTTGAGCAGTAGACATCCTAAGGAAATTTCTGGAATTGTCATACAAAGACTCCAGCTACTATAATATGCTACTGAAGAAGTATCCCTTCCACTTGTCACTGTGCTGTTTGGAGAGCCATAATATTGCCCAGAGGAATAACAAACTAATTTTTCAGAAAAGGCCTAAAATGTTGAAGAGAAAGAAAGAAAGCCAAAAAAGCCTTTTTTTGTGAAGTACAAGGATCCTATCTATGTTAAAATAGAAAAGTTGAACATCATGATTCTTCTTGCATCTCATGCAAACATTGCTCAGGTTCTGGCAGAGCTAAATATACGACTAAGGTAGATGTTGATTCTTTTCCAAAGCTACTGCAGGCCATTGGATGATATGACATCAGATGAAACAATTAGCAGAGTACCTGTGTAAACACATTGCTTGATCTAATTCAGACCAAAGTAAATCAAGTTGTCCAAGAGGTATTTGTCATCAGGAATAGATTGTGAGTACCCCAAGTAGAGTATTATTGCCATTCTCTGTGAGAACGTGGACTCCCTGGATGAGGTCAATTATTAAGCAGCAATCAATTGTAGGAGATTATGCTGAAAGAATCAATAATGCAGATGAGTTACTAGAGAGTTCCCTGGGGGCGGGAACTTAGAAGTACCAAGCTACAGCTCATTCTGCTTACCTTAGTGAAGCTGTTTCTATCAGAAACACAGGAGCTGTTCCAATAGGTCCTAAGCTTGGTCACACAGAATTCTGATAATTCTGACCCTGAAAGTAAGGGTGATATTTATTGTCACTTTCTTTCAACTCACCTCTGACAGCCAAAGTAGTCTCTGAGAAACTACTGATCTCAAAGGGAAACACACCTCCTTAGGCCAATCCTCCTGGATGAGCTAACCTGCCACATTGTTTCCTTGGCCTCTGTGCCATAAGCCTCCAAATGCTTTTGCAGAAAGGAGTCAGGGCATCCATTGCAAACATAAGCTCATTCATCATGAGAGCACTGATGCAAGTGGCAGCCCTGTTGGTACCACCACTGGAATAGCCTTAGGTCATCCCCTCTCAAGGTGATCTTCTGGGAGTCTTTTAAATCTTGACCTGGATCCTTCAGTAAATGGATCACAGATGTCCTATATCAGACAGGAGCCCTGGATCTTTTTAGGGAGGAGGACTGGATAGTCTGGTAGGTAATGTTTCCTTCTATCAAATAGTGCCTGCAAGCTTTGCGCTTCACCTACTGCTGTGAACCACAGTAGTTTGAATGGCGGATTTGAATTTTCCACAGGGATAGGAATGATACTTGCCTGGATATGTGGCTCCTAAGTCAGTCTGGTTACCTGCAGAAAAGGCTTGGCAATTTGGCAATTTATTCACCACCACAGGCACATCTATATGGAAACAAACTTTGCCAATAAAGCTATGCATCATGTGACAGACTTTGCAGTACAATTTAATAAGAACAACTTTGGTATCATCCCAAGCACATTTTAGGCCATGATACTTCACTGATGCATGTCTCTCTGCCTCTCAGGACCGTGGGCTCTGTCATGAAGATAGAACTTCTGAATAACTGAATAGGTGTCTGATTAAAATAATATTGATGTCTTCTATTTCAACTGCCTTTTCCCAATCAGTGTGCTTTTTATAGGTCCTATAATATAGAAGATGACAAAATGGGTTCCAGGTCTTCTTTATAACATAGAAGGGTTTCATTCTCAATGAAAATGAACTCCAGTTTCAAATTAAGGAATGTTATTTAAATAACACTGTTACAGCAAATCACAAAAGTGTTTACACTGTTGCTAAAAGGAATGTGAAAGGGCATTTGGATTTTGGCTGAACTATATATTCAGAGTCAATTATACACCATCACTGAAGTATGGAGCTGTTAAAGTCTCTCAGTTCATCTATCAGCTCAATTATAGCATTTTGAAAGACAAATAAACGGATCCAGTCACCTTGTAATCAGTGCAAACCAAGATCTCTTAACTGAAAAAAATTTATTTCCACATAGAACCTGAACTCAAATACTACAGTACCCAGCCACACACATAGTGACCCTATGCTGACATTAATGTTTGCCCTGATGGACAGGTTAGCTTCCTGTGAACATTTATAACCACTATTTTAGTCACTTTTGGCCTCTGTTCTTTGTCATCACATATGGCCTTCTGCATAATATACCAATGGTTAGCTTTTTCTGCTCTCTCCTTTGAGTGTAGTTTGATATTTTGTAACTTAAAGTTCATTTCAAAAGCAGGGGGGAAAAGTAACAAATACTAAAGCAAAGTGTTGCTTGGAGATGGGGGTATTTCTGTCATTGATTATCCCAGAAAATATAAATGGACTAACATGATCTTTTAAAAAGCATTATCCCACCAGGCTGTGGTGGCACACACCATTAATCCCAGCACTTAGGAAGCAGAAGCAGGCAGATCTCAATCAGTTGGAGGCCAACTTGGCTGACAAAGTTCAAGGACAGCCAGAACTGTTACACAGAGAAACCCTGTCTTGAAAAAGTAAAAACAAATAAAAAAGCATTGTTCTTTGAAGTTTTAATAAAGAAAATTAAAACAGCTCCTTACTATTTAAAAACATATCTTAGTCAGAATAGCACAGAAGAAAGTTTACAAACAATGGACTATATAACAAGTACTTACAAAAAAAAGTAATAAGGTTGGAATCATGAAAGTTAAATCAGAGTTAAAGACCAATAACATTAAAGGAAACAAAAAGACATGGCTTCTATTTTTAAAAGTTATAATCTGCTGAATATAGTATCCCTTTTCTACAGCAATATACATGTACTTAAGCATAAGAATAAATTTAGTCATCTTGGGTTTTTATACTGATAATCTGTGTACCACTATACATTTTTAAGTATACAGTTCAGTGTCATTAAGTATGTATCATATTGCTGTGCTGTCATCACTACCAACAGTTTTAAAACATCAAGAACTATTTTAAAATCTTCCCTAACTAAAACTGTACCCACTCAACAAACTTTTTTTCCTTACTAAAGTTTTAATGGTGATAGCTTTAATGCTTTTGTTTTTCTGTTTCTATTTTTATCTTTGACACCAAGTTGTATACCTTCTGGTCTCTTTAGGGATTATATTAGTGATGATCTAGGAATAATTTCCTTAAGATGGGTGATTGAAAAATTTAAAGATGTCCTGTTACAATTCCCCCGCCCCCGTGAAAATGGTAATTAGTATTAACTCCTCTGGCTTTGATAATTCATTGGGAAGTGGGGGTATGTCCACCAACCCTCACATGCATGAATATGTTTTCTCTAGTGTATTTCTGGAGCCAGTGTGTAATGTTTTAAATGCAGTAGTAATAAAGTAGAAAATTAAGGTAAAAGAAGACAGAACAATATACACAGATCATCCAGATTTACAAAGAGATTAGGTAGTGAGGAGAAACACACAGTTTAAATGTTAGCTGTGTCTAGATAGCAGTAGGTAACCAGTAAATCTGGAAGGATGTTCCGCTACTGATGAAGAAACAAGTACAAGCATATATAACAAATAGCAGTTAAAGGTTGGAAATATAGCTTAGTAGAAATCTTGCCTAATATGCACAATGCCCTGGGTTCAATTCCCAGCACTGAAATATTTGCCCTTTGTGTGTGCTTTTCTTGGCTTCAGTTTTTAAACTTTTCTCTTGGTGAACTAAATTAATTTAGGAATTCAAAATGAGTTGTGATGTATAGTTTACAAAATATAATCGCAAATGTTGGCTGCCTGGATATCACTTGCCTTAAAAGTGGAATATCTTCATACAAGGATGGGAAGGTATTATTATTATCATTAGTATTAGTATCTGGACCAATGCCAGCATCCTTGCATATCTGCATGAAGAGCTTCTGTTAAAGAGTGTAATATTTTTTAAGGTTTAATGATTAGATGTGGACATCACTTTCAAAGGAAATTATCTAAATAGTCATGACAGTAGAAAATTGTGAGATGAGAGGTGCATTGAGTCTAACACAAATGAGAATAGGAAACAGGAAAGTGAGAGTAACTTATTATTTTTACCTCAATTAAGATGACAAGATGTGCCAATATTTCAAATGGAATTCTGGGAGAAAAATTAATTTCCTTCTTTTAAAAGAAAAACAGGCCTGGGGAGATAGTAAATTACCTTCCATTTAAGCATGTGAAGAAGAGAATCCTTATGGGCTCAGGAGCCAGTTAGCCTGGCCTATACAATGGCGAAAACAGGCCATCTCTAACAAGGTGGATGGGAAGGTCTAGCACCTCAAGTCCTATGACCTCCACAAGTATACCATATATATTATATAATATATATTAATTTTTGTTTTGAATGGTTCTTAGAACTGATTATACCAATCCATTTTAATTGTGAAGACAGTGATTTAACTCACAATATTATTAGTAGTTCTTTTATTAAATGTTCTTTGGTCATATTCAATTTGTTAATTTTAGTTACATGAACATGCAGCCTACTTGGTGGACAGTTTGTGGGAGAGCTCTCAAGAACTGTTGAAAGACTGGGAATGTATGACGGAGTTGCTCTTAGAAGAACCTGTTCAAGGAGAGGAAGGTACAATATTTTGACAAGTCTATTTTCATTTTGTTTTGTTTCCATTGATAGATAAATGTAACATCTGTGTTACATGCCATGTGTCTTTTTAAATAGAACAACTTATTTCCTACAATGGTAAGGATTTCTGATTTACACCTTTTCTTATGAACACAACTAATACAGTGCACAAGGTCTTCCAAAGTCCATGTGTTGTATAATATTCAAATCTCCTGTTTGCTGGCTTCAGACGCAAAATATGCTTACTGTTTAAATTTTTTCAAAGGTAAATCTTTTTCGTTATATTTTCCTCTGAGTCTGAATAAGGGGTTTGAAACCAAAAACTCTCTTCCCTTCCTTTTATTTATTTATTGTCCTCTCAGTTCAGAGGCTTGAGCTCAATTTTGTCCCTTGACACATTGTTCCCATCTTTTAGAAATTTATCATACATAAACATATGTATTTTAGTGATTCTTTACTGCTGCATTTTTGTGGTATCAAACACTTGAAATATTTCATTAGATTATAAGTACATGGAATAAATTGCACATTTTCAATTACTTAATGTGTTAAACTATCTATATGTGAACTGTGTGTGGTAGAACACATCTTTAATTCCAGCATTCAGGAAGCAGAGGCAGGCAGATCTCTGAGTTCAAGGCTAGTCTACAGAGCAAGTTTCAGGAAACCCTGTGTCCCCCTCCCGTCCAAAAAGGAACAAGAAACTATACGTGTATTTTGACCAGAAATACATTAAAATGTGTTGTTAAACCGGGTGGTGGTGGCGCACACCTTTAATCCCAGCACTCAGGAAGCAGAGGCAGGCAGATTTCTATGAGTTTGAGGCCAGCCTGCTCTACAGAGAAAGTCCCAGAACAGGCTCCAGAACTACACAGAGAAACCCTGTCTCGTAAACCAAAATAGATAGATAGGTAGATGGGTAGGTCGGTGTTGTTAGCCGTTTAAATGTGTGACATCTTTTATTTATTGAAAATCAAAATTTTCAAGATTTGAAATTATGTAGAAGAAAATACAGTAAAATTTTAGCATTGCCTTACTCAAAAGTAAGGAATTAAAAAAAAACTAGATGTTAAAGACAAGAGTGCTTACTTTATATGCTTTGGTTTTTTGTTTGTTTGGCTAATGATAGCCACTTATTACTAAAATGGACAGAAATACTAAAATTAGAGCCCATCTTAATTATTAAGTAATAATGTTTGCAGTTTTTAATTAATCATTATGTTTATTTTAAGATATGATTATGAAACCACTTATTCTCACGTTTTCTTCATTACAGCAATGTCTGACCGTCAAGAGAGTGCTCTTATAGAGCTAATGGTTTGTACAATTCGCCAAGCTGCTGAGGCACATCCTCCAGTGGGAAGGGGCACCGGCAAGAGAGTAAGTTTTCAATCACTAAAAATTCTATAGCAAACTTATAAATGTAATTAAACTGTCTATCTTGATACTTTATTGGTGTTTGTATCCCTAAACATAGGATTTTTTACAAATGATACATGCATACCATGGTGCTTCCCTCTTTGTGTCTTAACTGCTTGACCCAAGTTCTAGAAATATCTTTCCCTCATATTTCTCTGCTTCTACTATAGTATTTTAGCAGTATAATTAAAAGCATGGGGTGGGGGTGGTGCTGGAGAGATGGCTCAGTGATTAAGAGTACTGGCAGCTCTTCCAGAGAATCCAAGTTTGATTCCTAATTCCCACTGCTTACAACTGTCTGTAAGTCTGCCTAGTCCCCAGGAATCTGATGCCTTCTGACCTTTATGGGCACTAGGCATGCACCTGATACTCTGACATACTTGCAAGCAAAACATCTATGCACATAAAATAATATTAATACTTATTTATTTTATTTTTTGACACAGGATCTATCTATTATGTAGCTCTTGGTGTCCTGGAACTCACTGTATAGACTTGGTTGGCCTCAACTCTCAGAGATCTTCCAATCTCTTCCTTCTTTTAATCTCTTTGCTGGGATTAAAGGCATGCACCACCATTCCTGGCCAATAATTTTTTTTTTAAGTATATGAGAGCTCAAAAGGCAGATTGCATCATTTGTAACCTCTTCTACAAAACAGCTGTGTAATCTTTGGATAGATGAATGTTTATGTATCTGTAGTTTGCTTATCAGTAATAAATGGCTAATAATATATTTAGCAACTATTTAATAAGTTTTATTTACATCAATGAAGAACTGTTTTTCTCTTTATGTGGAAGACACAAGCAAACCCTTTTGAAATAACAAGTGCAATACTAAAAACTGTCAAAAAATATCCCCCTGATAAAGCTGATGGGAATGGAGAAGCATGCTTATAATCCTCCTATCTCTCACCCTTGAGACTAAAATAGGGCTTTGAGACCATCCAGGACCATATTTATGAGACCCTGCCTTAGCTTTTAGCAAAGGATAAACTTACAGGTTAAAGAATGAGTTTTTCTTCCTTTTTTTTTTTTTTGCATCCCACCCCAGGTTTATATAGCCAATACCTCTCCCTTCTCTTAGTCTTTGTAGAAAAAAAACATATAGTTTTATCAGAGTGGTATTGCCTACAAAAACAAGCAGCTTTCCTGTCAGAATGGATTCAGTGTAGACAAATGGTAAAAATTACAGCTTTGTTAACTCAAGTGGCATACTTAGACATATACAGGGAAAAGAAATTGAAATTGGAGCTAGTAATCCAAGAAACAAATAGCAATAAAAGAAATAAGTTCGCAGTATATATGTATTTTTTTTTCTGTATATTCACTGGAGGACTGTTCTCCATTGACCTACTGATTCACTTCCTCTCTCCAACTAGACCCCACTTTCTAGAGTTTATTATATCCAGATAGTCACAGCAGTCGGAAGACTTGTTAAACTATTACTATTTGAGCTTTTGAGGGAGACATTTAAGATACAAACCACTTGGTTATAGAGAAAACATTGAACGTGAACATTAGGAGGTTCGTTGAACATTAGGAGGTTCATCTTAAATAACTGAGGGAAAATGTTGGAAAAAATGAACAAACAGATCCCTAAAAATGTGTACAACATCAAATAAAGCAATTTGTGTAATAAAAGTTCCAATGAGGAAAAATATTTAAATTTCTGTGTGGTTCTTTGTGACCCAAGTCTCACTTTTTAACCCTGACTGGCCTTGAGCTCACAGAGACCTGCCTGCCTCTGCCTGCCAAGTGCTGGCAGCTAAAGGCATGCATCACTATGCCCAACCCCTAAGTAAAGTATTTGGGAGAATAATTACCAAAAATATCCCAACTTTGATTTTTAAAGCAACAATATAATTGATTTCACAAATCTAAACAGAACCTTGACAAATCCCAACCCTAATAAACACAAAGGTCACAAGAGTATGCATTAATCCAGTGAAGAAAGCCAAAAACAAAGAATCTGAAAAGCACCAAAAACTTACATAAAGAGGGCAACAACAGTAGAATTTGCCATTTGACTCCCAGTCT
>PVIU01027050.1:0-21067 GCA_004026605.1 Ondatra zibethicus | reverse complement strand
AGAAGGCAGTGTAGCAGACGCCATGCTTCTCCAGCACAAGATGGACACTGGTTAGACTCATGCCGGTAAGCCACGACTCGTGGTGACACACAGATTATTAGAAATGGGTTAAACAAATATGTGAGAGTTAGCCAATAAGAGGCTAGAGCTAATGGGCCAGGCAGTATTTCAATGAATACAGTTTCCGTGTAATTATTTCGGGTACGCACTGGGAGCTGGGCGGGACAGAACAAGGGGCCCGGCGCCGGGAACACAGCCCGAGCCCCTCATTGCAACAATAGACTAAGAAGAAAATGGCATAGGAAATGGGTAGAGATACCATACTCTCAGGACTTCAACAACCCACCTCCTCCACTTCCTCAGATTTTCAGAACCTTCCAAAATAATGTTGCCAGGTAGGGAACAAGTATTCAAGACACAAGTCTTGGAAGATATTTTAATTCATATGATATCAAGAATCAAGATCATACCCATATTTTAATCATATCCTTATACAGACATTCAAAAAATATAAAAATCTCCCAATTCTTTGTATCTTTTATTCTGAAGGCACTTATTTCATATAAAACTTTGATTATTAAAAGGCTTGAATCCCTTTTTCTTGTTATTCTGTTATAGAAGCTTTTTAACATGGAATTGTGAAGAGTGAAGAAAAGTTACTGCTTTTTCTTTTCTAGACTTTATTTGAATTCCTGAGTTGTCAGCATTGCTACCATAACCCTCTTTCTCTTGAAGAAATACTATAGAACTAATTATATCATTTCCTTTGCTAGATGATATAACTTTATATGTTTAAATTTTAATTATCTTTACATTCTAAAGAGCAAGAAACAAAACTACCCTACCAAACAATTAATTGGTTAGGGTATGTGGTTCAGTCGGTAGAGTACTTATCTAACATGCTCAAGCAATGCTTAAG
The DNA here is from genome assembly GCA_004026605.1 of Ondatra zibethicus. Lineage (NCBI taxonomy): Eukaryota > Metazoa > Chordata > Mammalia > Rodentia > Cricetidae > Ondatra > Ondatra zibethicus. Next base: position 20,148 of record PVIU01027050.1, on the reverse strand, counting down.
AATGATCTCCAACACCATAAAAATTGGGTATGATGGTGCATACATGCAATCTCAGTGCCTGAAAGATGAAGGAAGGAAGATGAGGAGAACAAGGTCATCCTCAGCTACATGGAAGACTCAAGACAATTTAGATCCATCTCCTGTCTTTCATATAATGTTATGTCTTAAACTAGCCTTGTACATGCTGCCACAGTCACTGTGAGTTTATATGTGCAATTGTCCATTGTTTATGAAAAACAATCTACTACTTCTGGCTGGTACAATCTTTCTGTTCCCTTTAGCATAGATCTCTGAGTCTTGAAGGGATGAGTACAATATAAATAACCCTTTTGGGGCTAAGAACCCTGTCTTAGTTACTTTTCAATGCTCTGACAAAGTACCAAAATCAAGATAACATGGAAGAAAGAGTTTAATTGGGAATTACAGTTTCAAAGGGTGAGGCTGTGGAGCAAGGCTGGTCCTCTCCTCGTTCTTCCCTGGCTTGCTGTCTCACTGCTTACATGCCCTCTTTACACACACTCTCACTAGCCAAGAAGGTTCTTACCGAAGGTTAAACAGATGGAACTTCCCAATTGTGGACTCCTGGTCTCCACATCTATTAGTTAATTAAACCCTCTTCCTTTAAAAAATATCCAACATCAGGTATTTTCTTATGGCCATGGGAAACAGACTATTATACCATATCCAGAAAACATGTCTATAAAAAGAAAAATAAAGCTGTTACAGGGATGTCTACACTGACAATGTTCATAATAGTTAGAAGACAAAGACAGAAATGCCCATAGCTGGACACACAATAACAAATTATAGTATATTCATTCACACAGTGGACTAGCCATAAAGAAGAATGGAATACTGATAAGTAATATGTGGTAATATTTTGTTTTGTGTTTTAGCAAGTAAAACTTGCCTGAAGATCAGAGTGTGGAAAAAGTCACATTAGTCAGTTATAGAAGCCAGGCAGTGGTGGCATACACCTTTAATTCCAGCCCTCAGGAGACAGACACAGACAGATCTCTATGAGTTCAAGGCCACTCTGGCCTACAAGAGACTGAATCAGTCTAAAAGAGAAACAGAGCCAAGAGATGGTGGCTCACACCTTTATCCCAGAACTAGGGAGGTGAGACAGGAAGTGATATGGCTGGGTGGAGAGAGGAATATAAGTCAGGAGGGGACAGGAGCTCAGGATTCAGTCTGAGGATTCATAGAGACGTATTCAGTCTGATGACTTGTAGATACAGGATACCACATTTGATCTGAGGATTTTGTAGAGGTAAGAATTAGGGACTATCTGCTCTGCTTCTCTGACCTTTCAGCTTTTACCCCTAATATCTGACTCTGAGTTTTTATTATTAAGACCAATTAGATTCAATAAAAAGTAATATGCATAGATGGCCATTGTAAACACAGATATGCTATGTTAAAAGATAGTCAAAAAAGCCAGTGTATTATGGGACCCCTTTGATATGAAGGTCTAGAACAGGTAACTCTACGAGAAGGCAATGGTCAGTTAGACGGGAGGTGGAGTCAGGGGTAAAGGGATGTGGGCAGTCAGCATGTACAGGGAACCTTTTTGTAATGATGTAAAAGTGACCACACTCTCCAGTTGCAGAGACCTCAACATGTCAAAAGTCATTCAATGGCACACTCCAATGGGGTGAGTAAGCAGCATTTGAATTATGTCTCAATAAAGAAGCCATTAAAAGGCTTTGTAAAGGGAAAAAAAAAGATGCTTTCTATACCCAAATAAATTTCAAATTCAAACAGAGCTACAATAGTTATCCTTAGGCTTTTCTTTTAGTAGAGGTTCAATCCTAAAGGGATTATTTTTATCAAAACCAAGAAATTCTAAACAAGAATAAAAACTGAATGTGGGTTGCAAAGCATTATTTTTTTTGTCTGTTTGTTCTAATGAATATTAGAAACAACCTAGAAGTTCTGAAGTCACACCATTGTCTGAATATGCTCTGTGTACGAACCTATGCCTCCTCCAAGGTTCTGGATTATTCTACTGTGTTGCATCATTGAACAGCCTTAGAAAAATCAATAGTAGATTGCCCATCATTTGTATCAGAAATGTGTTGAGTCCCAGGATGATTTACCAAAGCATGACTGTCCACTTGGTAATTTGAAAAATGCAAACGACTGACACACTCTTTTAGATTGATTGCAGATGTTGAGATAGTGGCAATTTCACTGGCAGAGCTGTATAAGTATGGAGCTGGGAAACAGATGACAAAGTTAAAGATTAATAGAAAAAGTCTCATTCCATAAGCAGATATTATGTCAATGAGTGGTAATAACTTTTGCCAGACAGGTGAAAAGAGCCATTGAGGTTAGTCTACTGAAGGTTTATAGTTGCGGGAGAATTCTCTACACTGCCATTCTGCTATGCCAATAAACTTTAACCCTAAATCAAGAACGGAGTTAGTCATTGTCTAACTGGAATCATCCATAGAGATTGGAGGATGAAGTCAGAGAGGGGCAGAAAGAAAAAAGGAGGGGCTGTGGAGAGTTCTTGGGCTTTTGGATCTAGAAAACATGGAAAGTAGGGTCAGCTGGTCATCCCTCTGCTGTTCCTTGTATTTATCAGGTTTTAATCTCAATTTCTGACTCCTGAGTTTACACTAATATTAGAAATATTAAGATAAACACTTTATCTGGCATCTAAAGTGTGGGGTGAGATCACGCTGGGGCTTTTAAAGCCACCATTTCTCCACTGCTGTAGGTTACCAGCAGTGGCCTTTCCTGGTGCAATCTCCCTGCAACAGCACCCAGGCACCCAAATACACAGTTGCAGCCACCTACCAGCTCTCGAGCAACCTGGGTCAACCTCTCATGGGAGGTTCTGCCCTTCAGGCATCCCAGTACCTTCTTAAACCATGTTTTACAGTGCAGGCTTCTCTTGCATGTTTTCTCCTTGAATATGCATGACCTGGCACAAGCACATGGGCTAGTTTCATGGAATGCCCATTGCACCTCTCTCAGTCCAGTGTTACATGGCCTGGCACACTGCTGGACTGCTGGGAGCTAGTCTGGCTGCTTGGCTATCCTCTTGACCACAGTCAACCACTGATGCCACAGCTGGCTATCCTCGCACAGTTCTGACTTCGTTGTCATTGTCAGCAGATCTGCTGAGACACCTGGGAATTCTTAAGGGAGAAATTGGGTTAAAGAAAAAAACAACCAAAATAAAACAAAAAATAAACATATATCTTTCCCATGTTAAGAATGACAAATATTACAATGCAGAGAGTTAGGTTTTAGTATGGTTCCACAATAGATGGTCTGAAAATGAAAAATTAAATAAAGGGATAATCAACTTATCTGGGATTGACATAATGTTGATTATAATTATATCAATATGGTAATTCATGTTTTATCCTTAAAAAGTGGTTTGATATTGATGTCAATGTGAAAACTGACTGATAAGATGCAATTCTTAGAAAGACCCAGTAATGAAATTAAGAAAAATATTCACACACATACAGAGGAATTTAGAGCAGAACCTAATGCATCATTACATTATGAAATTGAAGAGTAGCAGCCCAAGATTATTAGTAAACCAATCTTAATTTATCCAGTTACCATACAAGTATGATCACCAATGATAGATACACCCAAAGGTATATACAAGGTAACTGTGATCCCGTAGAAATGTTAGATTTGAAGATATTTAAGGAAGGAGTAATTTCATATGGTATATATTCACACTTTGTAAAACAAATGTTAAATTTATTGGCAACTTGAAACAGAAATATTTCACAAGACTGGAAAGATTTAGCTACTGAACTATTGGAAGCTGATCCACAGTTACAATGAAAATCATGGTGCAGAGAAAAGCTAGGGTTATAGAACAATGGAGCAGCACTAGAGGTATGGAAATTTTCAAAGATTAACTTCTTAGTGAAGGTCAGTATGCTTATTTGCAAAGACAGTTTAGCTTTGAAGATCACACCTTGGCTCTCTGCCATACAGCAGCTTTGAATGGTTGGGACAGGGTTGAAGAATAAGAAAAGAGGATTGACTCATTTACAAAAACTATACAAGGACCAAGAGAAGCCTGCACTTGTTTGTTTTTAAAGATTGACTTCAGCTATAAGTAGAATGATATCAGACCCAATAGCTAGACATATTAATTGAGTCTTAAGCTTTTGAAAATGCCAATTCAGAATGCAGAAGGGTGATTAGGCCTTTAAAGGCAAGATTGGCAACCATAGATGAATGGATCCAAAATACAACCTTTATTGGATCTCACACTTATGATGATACTTGAATAGAAGAAGTGATTTCTAAACATTTTAAGAAAAATCAAAATATCAGATGTTTTAATTGTGGTAAACAAGGTTATCTGAAAAGGAATAGTAGGTAAGGTCTTCCTGGAAACAATGTTTTTTTCTAGAGATAATCCAAACAGAAGGCCCCAACCTTCTGGAATATACAGATCAAAAAAAAAAAAAAAAAAAAAGACAGACAAGGTAATCCTTTGCCATTGGGAAATGCCTTAGGTGATCTCTTGCAGGCCCCAATGTCAAATTTGGTTCAATTATTCCCTGTAAGTATTGAGGAAACCCCTTTACAGAGCAATTAAAAGACTAAATGCCTATTGTTAAAAGGGATACTGCTCTGGATGACATAACAACTACATTAGGTAAAAAATAATTTTCATGAAATACCATAAAACAAGTATTTTTGTAAACTTCTATAAATTATCAAAGACCAAAACTAAAAATATAAATAAATCACATCAGGATTGAAGGTTTATTAGATCCAGGTACAGATATAACAATAATTTCACCAAAATCTTGGCATCTTGATTGGCCTCTTCAGTTATCTTCTATGGATTGAAACTTTATTGCAGGTAAAACAAAGTACAGAGTGGGTTGAGAAGAACAGGTAGGGCATTAAAACCATATGTGACTAACTTAGCAGTGACTTTATGGAGCTATGATTTGTTACAACAATGGAAAACCCAGATTAGCATTCCTCCAATCTCAGGAGCAAACCATAAACTAATCTATACTTCTGAGAAAAAGATTAAAAGGAATTATCAAGAACAGTCACCAACTGTTCAGTTGTATATAAGTGGGGCGCAACAGATGCTGATCTTTCAAATGTACCAATGATCCTATCTTTAAAACGATTAACTGGCAATCTTGTGTCAGTGGAACAATGGCCTGTAGCATCAGAAAAATTAGAAGAACTAGAATAGATGATACAGGAGCAGTTAACTTCTCAACAAATTGAAGAACTGACTAGTCCTTGGAATTCTCTTATGTTTGTCATTGAAAGGAAATCTGGAAAATGGAGAATGTTGATAGGATTAAAAACAGTAAATAAGGTGATTTAGCCAACGGACTCTTTACAGCTTGGAATTTCCTTGCCTTTTCTATTACCAAAAGGATGGTATATTACAGTGATTGATTTAAAAGACTGCTTTTTACTATACCTTTACAAAAACAGGATAAAGAAATTTTGCCTTCACAGTGACCACTTAAAATAATATCTAGCCTGTTAGAAGGTATCAATGGTACGTTCTCTCACAAAAGATAATAAATAGCCCTACCTTGTGTCAATATTTTGTGCAACAGCCATTGGAAATAGTTTGTAAACAGATTCCTCAATTTTAATTTACCATTATATGGATGACAACTTAAAACAAATGTTTAAAGAAGTAAAGAAAATTTGCATTGTTGGGGATTACAAACTGCTCCTAAAAATGCAAAGAGAATATTATAATAATTACCTAGGCTATAAGATAGGTTTACAAAAAATTCAACCATGAAAGTAAAAAGGAGAAATCAATTACAAACCTTCAATGATTTTCAAAATTTTCTTGGAGATATTAACTGTTTATGGCTCAAAATTGAATTGACAACTCAAGAACTAAGTAATTTATTCCAAACTTTACAAGGGGCTAAGGATTTAAATAGTCCAAGAAAACTATCAGCTGAAGCTGAGAGAGAATTGGCTTTGGTAGAAAAGAAATTACAGGATGCACATGTGGATCATTTGGCTCTACAGCTTGATTGAATTCTGATTATTTTACCTCCTATGCATTCTCCCACAGGAATTCTTATGCAGACAAAAGATAATACTTTAGATTCCACCTGAATTTTAGCATGTCACTAAACTGACAAACATCACTCAAAGATCTGCTTTGAACTACAAACTGCTCAGGATGTTTCAAGGTAGTTAGCCAATATGGTCTAGCCTTAGAGACTACTCCAGCCAGAATCTTAGATAAGTCCACCTTTTCCCATCACACTGAGAATAGACAACAACTAGTTCTCTCAGGAGTTGACCATTACCACAATTTTATTAGGGTCCCCCAAAGGTGCCATCACCTCCAGATGGAAGGAAGTAAGTTTAAGAATATGATGCCCAAATTCCCAAAAGTTGGGTTGGGTGGTTTTGGGATGATTGGTGGATTATGTATGTTTATCATCATTTAGAGGGGTTGGTTACAAGTTGATTTTGTTCATGGTCAGAGAGGAAACTAAGCAAAGGAGATTAGATTCTCAGATCTCATTCTTTAAAAAAGGGGGGTAATGTAGGAATCATGGTTAAAAAAAAGGTATATTATCTACTTTTAAATTTAATAGTCTCAAATATTTTACATTGCTATGGATTTTTTAATATTGATACAAATTTAAGGTTATTTTTGTTATACTGTATATATGTTTCTGCTCTTGTTTAAGGTATTATACCTATGCAGCTCATTTAAAAATGTAAAAATATAATATAAAGTTATATTCCATAAAAGCTGTTATTAAAAACTTTTTAAGGAAATTAAGAAATGTAGGTTAATAGTTATCTATAACAATCAAACTTGTACTCATGTTCGGTATGCTTTTAAGGTTAATTAGAGATATATTTTAGATAGACAAGTGGTCTTCAAACACTTCAGAGATCTATAGAATATGACATTTAAGATGATTTAATAACATAAGGCTTTCCATGACAATGAGATATGTCTGTTCCTGACAGCAACAATCTACTTCAGAGATGGGCATTGGAAAACCTCCACTTTGCTTTCATATGTAGCAAATATACACACTGGGCAAAAAATTGCCCTTAGCTTGACTGCTGACAGTATTCTGTCCAAATTTGATTATTAGGCAACTGCTGAACTTTGTCAAGACAAGGTAGTATAGTCCTCCAAAAATTCCTGTTCCTCAAAATTTCTGTCAGATAGTCTAGGCCTGTATGCTGAAGATGGATTGCCCAATGTAGCAGAGGAACCTTGGAGTGACAGTCCAGGCAGCCAGATGTCTCTGTCACTTCTTTAGTTTTGGAAGTTGCTTGTTCGGCACTTCCTGCTTAGTCATGTATTATGTTCTTCTTGGGTCTCTGATGGTGTTAAAGACTATGTAGTTATAGTTTTCTTGATACAAAATAAATTAGATAAAAAACTTTGAATTCAACAAGATAGGATGGATAATGGGGTATTTTTCTGAATTTTCCAAATATAAATAAACTGGACATTGTGAATATATTTTTTTACTTGATAATTGTTCTTATTGTACATAGTTTTATTATGTTAGAGTTATTTAGACAAAAGGGTGGAAATGTTGCAGGAAAATTGTTCACACTGACACCTCTGTGCCAATAAAGGTTAATCTTGAATCAAAGGACAGAGTCAGTGATTGGGTGACCAAAATTAGCCATAAAGATGTTAGAGGATTGAGGAAGTAGGATAGGGAGGGATAGGAAGAGAGAAGGAGGGGCTGGGGAAGATTTCATGGGCTTTGGGATCTGGAAAACTTGAAGAGTAGGGTCAGCCAATCATTCTTCCACTGTTCCTTGGAATTATCAGATTTTTATTTCAATTTCTGACTCCCAGGTTTTTATTAATAGTAGAACAATTAAGGCAAATGCTTTAGTGTAAAGGAAGGACAGAAGAAAGGGAGGCCAAAATGAAGATTATTGATAGAGTCTAAATAGCAAACAAAACAAAACAATAGGGAACATGCATAAGTAATGTATACATACTTTCATAGGTGAAATTTACTTATTTAGGATTTTATTAAAAACAAAAATCTTAAGGACAAGGCTGAAGCTCAAATGGTAGAGTGCATGCCCTAGGACCCAGTCCTAGCATCTCATAAACAGCAAAGTGGTTATGGCAATACAAACCATTAACTCTACTTCTTAGGAAATGGAGACAAGAGGATCAAAAGGTGAAGGCCACCTTGAGTATAGAGTGAAACTGAGGACAGTCTGGGATACACAAAACTCTACCTCAATTTTTTTTTAAAAAAAAGGGGGGGAGAGAAAGGGAAGAAAGGAAAGGAAAAAGAAAAGAAAAAGCCAGAGAAGGAAAATAGGGACCTAGAAGTCTTTCTCCACTGTATTTAATTTAGGAAATACTGCAAACAAAACTGGTGTCCTATTTGAATATTAAAGTAATGTATATAAATTCAGAGAAGCACTCCAGAAAAGCATTGTCAGTGAGAAAAATGAAAATATTATCAGTCAAAAAACTATTCTCCTCTAGCTGCTGACAAGAAATTGAATTAAACTGCTTGCTCCCAAGGCCAAGTATCTAGGCAAGATCAGCAGGGTCAAGCTTGAGCCTTTTAAGTAGAGTTTTGAAAATCCAGATGTACTTTGGAAGGACTAAATGGTAAAACTGGTTGTTTGCTTACCATTCCAGTTATTTTAATCTGGCATAGAACCCTTTATGGCTAGCAGTGATGGGATGAAATCCCCATGGTTTTTACTGCACTAGGTACTAAAGTTGAATGTAGAGGCAACTTTACTGCTGAGACTTTTTCTTTGGTCTGATAATATTTTAGAACTTAATATTGCTAGGTAAGAAATTAATAAAATTATGTTAAAACATGAACAAGTACATATAATATGCTTGATGAATGATCAAAAACAAAGGAAGATTAACACCATGTGAAAACTTACCAAATTGCAGTACATGGAGGGTCAAAGGAATGTATACTTTAAAAATCAGTTCTTTGCTAACTTCTTCTCTTATTTTATTTTACTCTTAGAATAAATGGGCTTCATTAGGCATTCTCATAGTTATTTTCCATCATATTTTGTTTTCATCCTTACCTCAACCCATCTGCCCATCCCCTCTTTTGGACTCCTCCTCTCGTGTAATCCCCTGTTCTTTAATGTCACATATATTCCCTAATTTCTCTTTCTTCTCCTCCTATCTGCTTTAAAATTTCTTCCTTCCCTCTCACAGCCACTTACTACTTTCATGTGCAACACACATACAAGCACACACCTATATGCGTGCATGTACACACACACAGACACAGACACACACACACAGATTCTTCAAATTGGAGAAAATACAATATTCATCTTTCTGAGTCAGGATTATTTAGCTTACTGGCAACATCAATATTGAAAAGCATGGCTACATTATTGAGAACTATCTATAGATTCAATATAATCCCCATCGAAATTCCAAATTAGTCTTCACAGAAATGGGAAAAAATCTAAAATTTACATGAAAGCACAAAGATCATAAATAGCTGAAAACAATCCTGATCTGAAAGAGCAAAGCAGGAGAATTAAAACATCTCATCTCAATTATACAACACACACATACAGTCGCAGTAAGAAGACATCACGGTTCTGGAACAAAAACAAACATAGATTGATGGAAGAGAATAGATGACCCAGGAATAAACCCATGCAGCTATAGCTACCTAATGTTTGACAAAGGCATCAAAAGTATGCATTGGAAAAAAGACAGCCTCTTCACCCAATGGTGCTGGAAAAACAGGATATCCACACATAAAAGGATCAATTAGATCCATATCTCTCACACTGCACAAAAATTTAGAACAGATCAAAAACCTTAAAATAAGACCTGATGCTTTGAAACTGCTAAAGGCATGTGCATTTTACTTAGTTCTGGAAATAAATTTCATTAGGCTGGGGCTGTAGGTAATAACTGTGTGTTTGTAAAGTAATGGAAGGAAACAAAGCAAAACATTCATTAATGGCAGAAAGGAGAAATTTTAGATGAAGAAATTATGACAAATGTTTATTGCTTTCAAGTTTTAATAATTTATTTATTTTTAATAAGGTCCAAAGACTGTAAATATAGTATACATTGAAATTACTTTGTAAATTTAGAAATGCTTTGAAATAATGTCTGAAATTATTGGTAAAGTAATTTTTGGAGAGTTACAGGACATAACATGTTAGTTACTAAAATTGAAAATATTTTATAGGCAGTATCATAATAGTATATATAAGTCAATATATAGTAGCATTATTTTATTCTTTGTTTAAAGATGATTTTAATATAGTAGGTCGATGTAAGAAAAATTCATACTCTTAAGTACATTGTAAGAAAAAAGAAGAATCATTAATTTTCTTCATTTTATTCCAGATACAACCACTACCACTTACCATTATGTTAGCTGTGTATCTTTGAAATATGACCTGAGAGGTCACCTGCTTGGAAACTCTAGTGGGACCTATTGTTTTTGTGTCTATAACATTGTGTGCACACTTCTTAATGCCAGGTATGTCACAAATTTAATGCCTTCCTATTACTTATTAAGTCCTTGCCATTTAAAAATATATAAATAGAACTTCAAAAGTACCTCACACACACATTTCATATAATCATTGACTTGCTCACTTAGAATTGCCATCAATGTCAATATACTCAAGTAAAATCACATTTTAACATGAAAGCAGTAATAACATAGCAATATTTATCCACAAAGAAAGGAAACTGTTAGTTTTTCATGTCCTATCCAATTTCATAGCCAAACATGTCCCTATATATTTTAAAGTATGTTTTAACATTTAAATACTCTTTATGCATAATATTATTTTATAATATAATCTCTATGCTTTTTATTGTCCCTTATAAAAATTTATGTAATCAAACTACTTAATATTTTCTTTAAAAACTTGTTCTGATACTTAAACTCTGATATTTTATATGATTACTTTATTCCAAGATTATTTGAGATTTTTAAATGTCAGATATAGAGGATAAATATCATTTTAATGTTTTTTATTAACTGAGACTTTCATACACTGTATTTTGACCACATTCACTTCATTCCCCAACTCCTCCCAGATACCCCAGCCCCCCACACAACCAGTTTCATATGCTCTCTCCCTTCCTCTATGCTCCCCTTCCATCTCCTCCCTTCCCTTTCTTTCTTCCTACTCCTAATACTTGCTGGGATTGTGAAAATCACTTTTCTCCAATAAGATCTTATATCCAAGAGTAGTTGACCAAAAATTAACTTCACAGTTTTTTTTTAAATCATTCTTTTATTTGGTTACTGTATGATGTTTTTTGTTGGTGTGGATTGTTGTTATTAGTTTTATTTTGTTTTCTTGGTTGTGTTGTTGCATTTTTTTGAGAAAGAGCTTAAAGTTGGGTGGGTAGGGAGGGGGAGAGGTTCTGGAAGGACTTGGTGTAGGCAAGAATATGATCAAATATATTTAAATTCAAAAATCATTTTCTATAATAAAAAAGAGGATATTGAAAAAGAGAGCTGCCAAGGGATGAGATAAAGATCAGTGTGTTGATTTCTGTTTTTAAAATCTATGAACTCAGACCTGGATATAGAGGCACATTGCTGAAATTTAAAAATTCAGGATATTGACATAGGAGATCTTGAATAAATTTAGCCTAATCTACACAACTAAGCCCCATCTGGAAAGCAATAAAAATGCTTTGTTTTTAATGTGAACTTCCTTAGTATTAGCCTTATGTCCTACAGTCTCAACCTACCAGGCAAAATGTATCCAATTCAGGCAGTGTCATGGCCACCTACTGATCTGACATGAGTGAAGCTGCACAAAAAGCAATTTGCATCAGACACTATAGATCTAGTCCAAAGTCTGTGACTCTGAAAGTCATAAACCCTTAGTCAAGAAGCTATCGCTGTTATTTTGTTAAGTGGACATGGGGAGTCTATCAAAGTTGTCTTATAAATATTTGTGTTATCTTTATGCTATGTTTATAGAACGATGATGCTGCTGTCAGCTTTAACCAGAGAAGCTCTTTTTTTTTGTAATGGGTAGAAATTACTGCAGAGAATCATAACTGGTCAAAGGATGAGATAAGAGCATTGAATAATCAACCCTTAGTGAAACATGAACACTATCCCCTATGTGGCTCAAATAACCTTGCGGACAGGGGGACTGGAAGAACGTAAGAAGGTGTGATCTCCTGAGTATATTGGGAGCGTGGGGACCTTGGGGGAAGTCTGAAGGGGGGAGGGGAGATGCAGAGAGGGGAGCAGAGAAAAAAGTAGGGCTCAATAAAAGGCAATAAAAAAAAGAGAAGGTGTGAAACACTCTGGTATACTAGACAGCATTGGTCATTCCTTGACCATTCCACTTTCAACTGCCAGCATCTGTGATGGCCTGTACAATACCGGCACAGGATCAGGCCTGTGTACGCTCTTCGTGGAAACTGAAAGAATCACAAGGCCCTACCTTTCTCTAGGGACTGCTGAGTATTTAATGCTTGTTGAAGGAAGGAGAGACAGTTACTTTAGGGATATAGACTCTGGTAAGTTACTAACATTTTGTTAAATAGCCCTCATCAATGGTTCTCTAAGTCACAAATCTCCAGTAAATAGCCCCTCATCAATGGTTCTCTAAGTTACTAATCTCCAGTAAATGGCCCCTCATTAATTGTCCTCTAAATAACCTTAATTAAACTGATCAGTGTACACACACACAGACACACACAGAGACAGAGACAGAAAGACAGACACAGAGAGAGACAGAGATAGAGATAGATATGGTGAATATATTATATATATATATATGTATTGCTTTTAAAGGAATACATAGAAGTATAAATTTTCATAGAAAAAAACTTTCTGCTTAATCCACCCTAAATTACAGGTAGCAGATTCATCTATTGTGGGGAGATAGTTAAAATACATATTGTTAAGTTTCTCTATTGCTGTGTCTTCATCGCCCATAAAATACATATGTACACATGACCTTTCCATCTATGCCCATGTCTCCCATGTCTCCTCCATTTGTCTGTATCCACTGAACATACATAAATGTGAGAATTTATAAACCATTTGAAAATGTAGCTTTCAATATCCTATTATGATTTTTATCTCATTACAAAACTAGTGATTTCTAGGATGATTAACCTTTATCTCTTGGCAACAGACATAGATATGTACATTTAAACAAAGAAAAAATGGTGGGGGGGTAAAATAAGACATTAAGAGCTACATTTAGAATTTGTCTGAATTTGGTGATGTTTTCTGGGGGAATACAGATGATAGAAGCCTGTGTACTTGTTAATTGTATAGCACAGTCAGCACCAATGTTAAGGTACATATATAAGAATCCAGGCTTTCAGCTCCCAAACACAAAACCCCATTTCTTCCTCCTCGTCAGGACAAAATTATCTTGACAGAACAAAAAGAAAACTCTCAGGGATATGCAGAAGAAGTGCAAGAATAACAGGTCCAGCATCAGGAAGACTGAAAACCAGAGAAGTCAACTTGAAGTTCATGCTCTTGAATTTTCTTTAGTCTCTGTTTCAATAGCTTTTCTATTTTTGCTAAATTTAACTGAAGAGAGAGAAGGTTTTATTACAGGCTTGTTGACTAGCTGCTGTTTCTGCTGTGCCTTAAATGGCGTAGTGGGATCTGCAGCTGTCTTCTACTCACGGAATGGAAAATAGTCTCACAGACGTTCACGAACATAATTTACCTAAGTATATTTGTTTTCTCTATTGGTATAATTAGTCTTTCACAGAAACAATACAGAATGTCAGATGTTGTACATATATTTTTATTCAGAAATATAGGTGGTGAAGCAATCGTGTGAAAATCTCCCGAGAACAATTTAATCTCCACATTAAGTTGATGGCTAAATTTGGCTGTGGGAAAAATGCTAATGACACTTTCTGTAGCTCTTCCTGGAAGTTCCTATTTTGTTTTTAACCTCAAATTTTTTCTCTCAAAATGAATAGTCACAAATAATGTTTAAAAGTCATGCAAGCCTCTAGAGTGAGAAAATTGGGAGACATAACTACGGAAGGCTGAAAACCATATTTTCACAATTACAGAGGTTCAAGCTAAATATTTTTATGCAACAAAATACAACTTCTCTAATTTCTTAGAGTCATTATAAAAATAGTGAGACTTAAACACACACACACGCATACACACTAATAATAATAATGATAATAATAATAAATTGCTATAAAGCCAAAAAGTAATACCCATTAATCAATTGAAATAAACATGGTATTGAGTGATTGATTTGTCTTCAAAGCCAATTTGGTATGAGACACTTAACTTTCCTACCTGAGTCAAAATGATTGTTTAATATATCATCAGTAGATTTTTAGCTAATTTATTTCATCTGTCCTTCTTAGGATATTTTGACTCCCTTTTGGTCCTTACATTCTAGAAGGAAGTGGAAGACTTCAGCCATACTGCAGTTATGACATGTAACCACCACATGATAAGACACTAGCACATGTTATTGCAACAGGTTTACTGTGGCATTATGGCTTATGCTCAATTTCTTTATTCTTTTAATAATAGCACATAGTGAAAGGCATTTGGGCAATGTGTACAGTGGTATCCAGTGACCAAATGCCCAGCCCCATGTAATCTCTGTAGTGCAGCCTGTGATATTAACTGGAACTCAGTGTCATTAGTACAGCAGACAAGGACATCATTACCTACTGAGCACATAGGGCTGGCTAGTTTTCCCAGATATGTGGGAAAGCTGTAATGAAAAAGATGTCCTTGTCATCTAGAGTGGTAATGCATTCCTGCCAGTGTTTCTCATCCTTACATCCCATTTTGAAACTTCTGAAGAGTCCCAAATGATGCTCAACCCTTGGTTGTTCTTCTATGTTGTGATTTAAGAAATGTTGATACTTTTATTACTCCTAGACATTTTTATTTAGTGAAACCTAGTTGAGAAATGTAATAAGCTTCCAAAGGCTGTCCCATGAAACTAAGATTAATATGTACTGTTCTCTTTATCATTCCTTGAATTATGGAGACATATGTTTCAAAATCTCTATTTTATTAGGGATGTTGGGGAGTGGTTGAATCTTCTTTTAGTTATGTATATATCTCTAACTATCATTTATAAATCTCATAATTTTTTATCTGATTTGTGTCTAGGAATTTATCTTTAGAACTAGGAATGTCATCTTTAACGCAGCATTCTCCAAACTTTTCTGTACATTAGAATTATTGACCTAACTAATTCTTTTGAAGACTGAGATAAAGACCAGAATTGTTAAATTATAACCTCTAAAGATGTTGCTCTTATTGGTGGTTCACGGTGCCCCCTCCAAGCAATTCTATCAAGCAGAAACATTTAGAAACGACTGCTTTATCCTGATCGTGAGAGGGCTCAAAATGCCTAATAGGTATAGATCATTAGTTCTCAATTTTAGATGCATGTTAAAGCTTCCGGCTTGCTTTGTGAACTCTTAAGCCTAAATCCCATCCCAAGTACACTAAAGAAATATTGCTTGGAATAGGAGCTAGGTATTGAAGGTTCTGAAAGTTTCACACATGATTTCTCTTTGTAACCAAGATTAATAAAAAAATAAATCACTCTGCTCTTTACCAAAGTTACTTGCACAGTAAGTCTATGTTGGGCCTCAAGATTTTGCATTTTTAACAAATAAGGTACAACAAAGTAAGTTTAAATTAAAAAATAATTTTGAACAATATTTTAATTAGAAACATTTTGTTCTTTCTTAGTGATACTTAAAATAATTTCAACTTACATAAGAGAAAGTAGAACCCATGAAATGGCTTGGTGGGTAAAGGTACTTCCTGTACAGACTTGAGAACCTTACTTAGATATTCATAAGTCATAGTGCAGTGACAAAAATCTAGTGCTCTGAAGTTGTACTGTGATCTCTACGTGTGTACCATAGCACACATATGCCTGTGCTAATATACACACTACTGGAAAGACAAAGCACATAGACAAAGTGATTTCCACTTGTCTTTTGGTTGAAAAGAAAGTAAGATGCTATCAGTCCAGAATCAACTACACCACAGGGATTGTTATAATAAAATATAATGTCACAAAAGAATCCGCGTTTCTAATAAGTCCTAGAAGGTACTCATGCCCCAGACCCAGGGATCCACAGTGAGAGAGCTCCTGCTATACGACCATCCACTTATAGTGAAGACAGAACAATGAAAAGGAATTAAGTTTAATTTCAAGTTTTTTGTGTCTTCTAGTTTTATCTAGTCTAGGTATTGTTGAATTGCTTTAACATAGTGGTTCTCACCCTTCCAAGTGCTGCAACCCTTTAATATAGTTTCTCATGTTGTGGTGATCTCCAACCATAAAATTAATTTCATTGCTATTTCATAACTGCAGTGTTACTACTGTTATGAATCATAATGTAAATATCTGTGTTTTCTGATGGTCTTAGGAGACTCCTATAAAAGGAGCATTTGACCCCAGGGGGTCACAAGCTACAGGTTGAGAACCACTGCTTTAATGGATAGTATTTAAAATCTTTGCGAAACTAACAGCTGTGCCTATTTATGTACTTCCTTCTGTTTTGAAGACTAACTTTCTTTCATTTAGATTAGTTTGCCCCCTTCTTGTACTGTGGCATTTATTTTCTTTTTATCCTTCATGTTTATAGATAAAATGTAGAATAACGTAATAATGACTTAAAAAAGTGAGCCTAGCACTGGCAGATACATGGCGTATAGGGCTGGTGCTCTGTCTGTACAAGTGTGGCTGCCCAGAACAAGAAGCGAGACCATAGTAGGAAAGGCCAACTTTGTTCTAGGGTGGCCAGATTGTTGGCCTGCTGAGATCCAGGATCATTTTCCCTCTCAGACGTGCTATTTCCCTGGCATAAGGACTCACTGTGAGAATCTCAGAGCTCTCATCTATTTCAAAGAGCTAGGGTGAGAGCTTCAGCTAAATGATGGAATTTACAGTGAGCCAGTAATAAAATCCTGAATGGAAGGCACTGGATTGTTATCCTAGTGCTAAATTATTTTCCTATTTCTGTAACAGCCTGCAAAAGAGCACCCCTTCCACACAATAAATAATATACTTATAAATAAGCAAAGAATTGTAGGAAGAAAATCAAACAAGTATTGCATGCATAAGTTGCAACAAAAGCAGTTGATAAAGGAAACAGAGGCCTTGAATAGCCTTATACATGTATTAGAGTTTAAAGAAATTTATAAAACCTTTTACCCAACAATAGCAGAACACACATTCTTCTCATGTATACATGTAACAATTCCTAGAACAGGCTGTATAATACAAACTAAACTTCCTGATGAATGCAGTAACACATAAATATTACAAAACATTTTTCTAATTACCATTGAGACTAGGAATTGATAAAACAAGGGAAACTGGAAAATCTGCAAATGTGTGGATATTGAACAATACAGTCTTAAACAACCAGTGGATCAAAGACGAAGTCATTAGGGAATGTACTAACTATCTTGGAACAAATGAAAATGAAATATATCAATACTTATGAGGTTCAATAATACTTCTGCTAAGAGAAAAATTATACCCATAAATGTGTGTATATGTGTGTGGGTGTGTATTATAATGAATATGAGTTGCAAATAAAAAATTGTAGGTTACATATCTAAAAAAGAAAGGAAAAAATGTATAAAAAGCAAACTCAAATCCTCAATTTTCAATATTAAAGATTAGATATAAAAACAAATGGAAGAACAGGGGAGGGAAAATCACAAATCTGAGCGATTTTTTTGAAAACTAATTTAAAAATCACAACCATTACAAAGATTAAAAAATTAGGAGAGCAATAAGCAAGTCAGAAATGAAGAAGGTATTAGAAGTCATTTATGGAAATAAAAATGCTTATAATGCAACAATTGTCAACAAATGTTAGAACCTAGAAGACATATGTCCAAGAAACACAACCTACTGAACCTGCATCATAGAGAAAGTGAGAAATCTGAAGAGATTCATGTCTATAAAGTAGCCTGATTAGTAATTAACTTTACCTAAAATAAAATGCTTACAACAACATAATTTCACCTCAAATCTGTAATTGTAATAGTCTGTCTGAGACCCTGATGATCTTTGCTGTTTATACTTATGGCAGCTGCCTCCATTCATGTCCCCTGCCTCAGATCTCTGACTTTCAGTCTGTCAGTGGCCCCTCTCTCTCCAGTTGTCCCAATCTCCTGTCTTAGTGGGTCTTTTTTCTGTGACATGCAGTTCTTTGTCATTCACAGAATGAACTCGATGTTATCTCTATATCACCACTCTTCATCCAAGACCCCATAACAAGAGAATGTTAAGTTTAAAAGTTTATAGGCAAAATTAGAAGAGCTGAGGGAAATTACATCAAATTATTATCAAAAGTGGATTTGTGTGTGTGTGTTTTATTTCTGCAAAACATAAAATTGAACATAATGGTCCTTAATTCAGTTTTAACACTTTGTGATTGATAATGGCAACTAAATCTGGAGTAAGAAAAGGGTAAAATATGGATACTAACTGTGAAAAAAGTTTTATCACAACTGCCTAGTTTGAAAATACACATTTATTATTTCACAGCTTCTGTGAATCAGAATTCTTGGCACAGTCTAATGTGTCCTTTGATAAGGGTTTTTCAAGGGTTATGATTAAGGTGTTGGCTAGAGATATATGTGATCTATCTTCATTGTCAACTTGGCCATAATTTGAATCACCTAGGGGATGTAAGGGTTTATTTATATATGCCCGTGAGGGTATTCTTATACAGGTTTAACTGGAATACTCACCATGAATGTGGAGGGTGCCATCCCATAGACTTGGTAGCAGGATAAATGAAAAGGGAACATGGCAAAGGGAGAGAGCCAGCTAAGCATTAGTATTAGAATCTTTGTCTTCTGACCATGGATGCAAAATATCACAATAATCTTTGTTTTGCTTATGCTGTGTAATGTTAGGGTAATTTCCTTCATGCTAGCAATCCCTCTATGTACTAATTACTGGTATGTTTGCAATGAGAAATTTTCTCTCCAGTCCCTTTAGCAGACATTTTTTTTTTTTTAGCTTCAAAGACATCAATAGAGTTATGTCGCATTTTCTTTTCCCTAAGGGGAAATCCCTTACTTATATAATAAACAGTGTTGTTTCTTCATTAATCTCAGAACTTAGCCATTTGTTATATTTTTAACTCAGTTTTATTCTTTTCTTCATCTAAGAAACACTATGTGGTATTGACCACAATGTGACTTGTATTAATATTATGTATTCTATACTTGCATGGCAATGGAATGGCAGAATCCAGAAAACATGGGACAATTCTTTAGAAAAGAGTATGAGGATTTTTATATAAAGTATTAAATATATGCAATAAAATCTATAAAATGTGGTTGAATATCCTAGTTGAATGCACGTGTGTCACACAGGCTATGCAAGGAGAGTAACCACATTGCATAGTTCTTAGTGTCTATTAAATCAAAACTATGGAATTATGATTATATAAATTTCACAAATCATAAATACTCAACCTATAATATTTTTATTATTATCTTATATCAAAGAAATCTAGTCATCTTTCCCATGTTAGATTATCCTTTTAACAAGCACTATCATGTTATAGGCATGAAATATGTGTAAGTGTTTTTAAGTTGGCAAAGCCATACAGCTGAGTCACATGTGTTTTCCCTTGTTTCAATATGAGTTTATTTATACGAAATTGGAATTGTCTTCCTCTTCTTAAAGACAGGTTTCATTTAGTGCCAGAACACTTAGTAAAGTCTATCAAACGATTTTTTTTAGGTTTAAAATACATTTTATTTTGGCATAAAATAATTTTGTATACCTTGACCTATCAAAGTAGTTATTTTAAAATAATATTTAATAACTCAACTTTAGAATTGATTCTGATTCTGTCAGCAACTCCTCATACTGCATACACTCCTGAGTTTTGTTGGTAACCTTCTCAAAGCTCAATTCTTTCTTTTTAATTACATTGCCAATCAAGGCTCTTGTTGCTTCCTAACAAGATAGTTATAAACATATTTTTTTCCAGAATTAATTTCATCTTGCACTTGTATCATATAAAGTTTCATCTGTACATTTTATTTGTCTCTCACTTTCTTTTTTATTCATTTTGTTGAGCTATACATTTTTCTCTGCTCCCCTCTCTTTTTCTCC
>PVIU01027049.1:0-21077 GCA_004026605.1 Ondatra zibethicus | reverse complement strand
TAACTTTTTGAGAACCGAGTCTTTTTGAATGCACTCCTTCCTAGGCCAGGAGGGATGGGGGTGGGCCTTGGACTTCCAACAGGGCAGGGCACCATGCCCTCTTTCAAGGAAGAAGGGGGAGGGAGGAGGGGTGGGGGGTAGTGGGAGGGGACCGGGAGAAGGGGAAGAAAGGAAAAAAAATTTTTTTTTATCTTTAATTTTTTTTATCTTTAATTATGTACTTGTTTTTAAATAGTCTATTTTTATGTCCTTTCATGTTTCATGAAAGAATTCCTTGTTAAAGCATTCATATCTAGATGTATAGATCTAGCAAACCCTTCATTGTATAGCTGTTCAAGTAACTTGGAACAAGTTAACCATTCTGAAAGGGTGAGTGATGTCTTTCAAGGCTGGGTTTTAGAAGTCTAGGAATGATATGTACACTCTAATGCAGTGTGTGTGTGTGTGTGTGTGTGTGTGTGTGAGAGAGAGAGAGAGAGAGAGAGAGAGAGAGAGAGAGAGAGAGAGAGAGAAAGAGCGAGAGAGAGAGTTAGGGAAGATAAATTGTTGGGTGTATCAATCAGGCAGAGAATGGAAGGCAGGTAAAATATTGCTCTTTAGTGATTGCATTTCTCCAGGCATGGATTGGAGAGGGCAAAACTGTGTTCTTCGTGCAGCAAAGTTAGTTTTGCATATGTGGAGGGTAAGATGCCAAGAGGATCACTAAGAAGGTGGAGTTGAACTTTAAAATCAAAGGGTTTTATACTGATGTGTACTCCACAATCCATTAGGAAGAGCAATGCCATTAAAGACATGAGAATTCTACGCAGGAGGCAAGGTGCTTTAAATTACCTCAAAAAATACTCGAAAGAATTCTTTTTGATGCATCCGAGTTGCATCCCAGGTAAAAGATGACTTACTGACACGGACTCACTTCAAAAGTTCACTTTGTTTTCATGGAGATATTAATATTCTTCCCTAAGAGTGATGAATCTTTATGAAATATTATTTTAACCTTGCCAATTTTCAATCAAAACCCAGGATGGCTATCTATGTTCAGAGTTGCCAAAATTATGGCAGTGTGTTTTCTTTTTTTAACTAGATTTATTTAATTTTTTCCACTTGCAATGTATTTAGATTCCTGGAGGTAAAGAAGGGATTTTCTGCATCCCTTTCCTCATGTGAAGACCAATTGTTAGCTTTCCTTACGGAGGAGGGGTAGAAATCCAAAATATTCAAACACGTGTGCCAAATGGTTGTCTGTTACGTATCCTACTTCCAGGGATGGTCTGCCAGTTTTGTACAAGAAAAGGCTGGTGACCCTGAGTAGCTTTAATCTAATCTGGGCTATGCTCCCCATTAACTTTAAGATGAATCTTAGACTCTAGTTTGGTATAAAAGCTAATACATATTTTAAAATATTAACCATTGCTTTTTTTTTTACCATCAAAATGTTCTTTCAGTTCTCTTGAAGAATAAGGGAACTTCTCGTGGCTTTGAGGCAAAGGATTTGTGACGGGAAGAATGGTATCTGTAGTCAATTCCTGTGGATCAAATGAGGTCCTTAGACATACTACAAGGACAACAGATGTATGACCAAGGTTTATAATTGGTAAGAGCCAAACTTGGGGCACTGAAACCCAGGTTCTGACAGTTTCAGAGAATAATGCATTATCATTAAGAGATACTTGTGGAAAATCAAATTGCCAATTTACCTTAGTATGATTGTAACTGCAAATGTAAGGACATACATGATGTATGTGTTACAAGTAGGAGACGTTGCAAAGAGATACAAAAATTAGAATGATTGGAAAGCTGGAAGTTGTGGAGGCAATTTTGGAGATTGATTCTGATTTGGAAAGGGCTCAAGAGCTCACAGTAGCAGAAGCTCATAGAATTTTCTCTCTTATCTATGTTTGCATATGTATGTGTGTATATATGTATGCATGCATGCATGTATGCATATTTGCATGCATGAGTGCTTGTGTAAATTTAGAATTGGAGCTCAAACAAAATAAAAGAAAAAAAGATGAAAATTTAACATAGAGTGATGAGTGACATTACTTAAATCTCACCTAATTTAATTAGGAAGAACAACCACAGCACATGGTTCTTTTATTTCAATGGGCACATGGCCACTAACAATGAATCTTAGATTTACAAGCCTTCCTTGAAGCTTGGAGTAGTTACATAGTTAAGCTATTGTCAATGAAAGTAAGAGAAAATGGTGAATTAATTTTCTAAAAGTGTCTTTAGAATAAGCAGATGTTTCCTCTTTCTCACTGTGTTTTTATGGATACACAATTATAACTACAACATTAAGAAAGAAATAGCTATTTATTCTTATTTTGGTTTTCTAAGTCAAGCAACATTAATGAATATATACATATATTAATGTATACCATTAATGATCACACACACATACACAAACACACACACACTACATATATATGTGTCATTCTATAATATAAACTCAGGTACTCCACTCCCCCTACATCTTTTAGCACAATTCTAAAGTATTATTTTCAGTAGAGAAATCTGGTGAATATTTTTAAGAATTTTGTTAAGTTTTGTAAACTGGTTTGTATAGAGACCATTATAAACCCTAGATGTTCTTGGAGCCGATTTCTGGTTCTGCAACATTTTGTTCTCCTTAGGCTTGCAACCCTGACTAACTACTTACAGACGGAGGCTGCTTTGCTCTTAATTTCTGTCAGTTTGTATTAGTGTAAAGTTAAAATTGTAAAATCAGTGTCTTGTCCTGTTTTTCATTGCTATAAACATGGGATTAAGAAATTCATTTAGAAAAAGTTTTAAAAGACTACATTGAAGTTTTTATGAATTCGAAGCCAGAATTATGTGTAATGTCTTTCTCTATCATGGCTTTTACTCACTTATCTTTTGGATTTCATGAGAAGCACTACCCTACTTCCATCTCAGCAGTCTTGAACATTCCATTCATCTAATGAGTTTGTTTTCTTTTAATAACAAATGCCAATTCTAACGCATTTATCAGTTTTAGAGAAGAGCACATTTCTGTAGCTCCTTGTTCTGGCATACGCAAGTTCAATAGTTCTTCCAAGGGAAGCCTTCACTGCTACAAGGCTACTCCTGAGTACACAAATAATTCCGATTACTAAGTATACTGGGATATCATGAAAAGTGTTTCATTCCCCCAAGAGGGGAAACAATTCACTCTCAACACATTCAACACTTACGATGTTGAATGGAGCTGTATGGATACAATGCTGTTTGTTATATATTTTTGTAATCAATAAGGATCACATTTAGTTTGCTGGCACCCCGAGCCCCTGATCAGGCACTAGAAAATCCCCAACTCTTGAAGAATGGTTTTTTGGGGGGCGGGTGTGATTCAGAGTTTTCAGCGGTAGGCTTTATTTTTATAAGAAAACGACTGACAGAGATGAGAAATTTCCTTTCTTTTAAATGTTTCCAGGGATCTTAGATGGGAAAACACAGTAAATACAATCAGACACTGGGCCATTTCTTTGTCTGGATGAGATGATTCCTAGAGATCACTGCAAGAAAGCATTTGTTGCCTAGTGTCAATCACTAGATCGGAAACAAGAACTGAAGTCATCCTTGCCCCGCTGTGGACTGAGTTTTACTCCTTGACTGAATGAGTTTTCAGGACTCCAAGGATCATCTCTTCTTGTAGATCTGGGAGCTTGAAAGAGACAATCTCTAGGCTGCTTATAACTTTAAAAGCCATCTTATTCAGTACTACTTATTTCTGTCATTTAAAACATCAATCGTTGTCGGAGGCGGCTCGTTCATTTTCCCGGCTGCCCAAAACAATCACTCAGAAACTATATTAATTACAACACTGCTTAGCCTATTAGCTTATGCATATTTCTTACTAGCTCTTACATATTAAATTAACCCATTTCTATTATTTTACCAAGAGGCTCATGGTCTACTGGCAAGATTCCAGCTGGCAGCTCGCGTCTTTCTCCTCTGGCGGCTACATGGCTTCTCACTGACTCTGCCTGCTCTCTCTTTATATATCTTTTCCAGCCTGGCTATATTCTGTTAAGCTATTGGCCAAAAGCAGCTTCTTTATTAACCAATAAAAGCAACACATACACAAAAGGACTTGCTTGCTTCTTTGTTCTTTGATTATGTATCCATCCATTCATCTACCTACCCATTCATGTTCAGTCTGTGAGAATATTCCAGGAATATGGATGTCCTTCAGTGTGGTAACCATGCAGCATTAAAGATGTTGGGTTATCTCATTCTCAAGAGGCTTGTATTTGGCTTAAAGAGAAGTGGAAAATTTTAATGTCTTATTAAATATCTTGTAACGATATAGTTTTTTTAAGTTTAGTAACTTTGCCTTTTGCTTTGATAAAACACAAATAAAAGCAATTTAAGTAGGAAAGGTTTTATTTTGAGTCATAACTCCAGGTTACATTCCACTCTGTTGAGGGAGTCACCGTGCCTGGGACTTGAGGCAGTGGAGACATGGCATCCACAATGCAAGGAAAAGCGGGAATGATGAAAGCTGTGCTCAGGTCACTTTCCCCTTTGGATAAAATTTACAGTCCCTTCCCGTGGAATGGTGCTACCTTCAGAGGGCAAGTATTTCCAACTCAAGCAACCTAATCAAAATAAGTACAGGCATGCCCATGGGCTCATCTTCCAAGTGATTCTAGGTCTCACCAACGTGACAATTCAGATTAACTGTCTCATAAATGTATTGCTTAGAACAGTGTAGAAAACCAGAACTACATTAAAAAAAATAGGGAGCTGTTGGATGAGGAATGGCAGTGTATGGAAACTATGGGTATTTTCTTTTAGTGTTTCATCACCTCTCTATGTATGAGAGATAATTCTGTTTCCAAATAAGTTAGCATTTGTCTTGTCTATTTTAGAATAAAAGGCTGTTAACATTATTGTATACTGAGAGGTAGAGTGAATCTTTATGAACAAGTGAAGGCAGACATTTTTGAACTCTCTTTAGACATTTTGTTAATTTTTAGAAATAATGTTGATTTTGGAGAAATATTTCATGTTTTCCTCTTAGACATAACTCCCTACAGAAAAATAGGATAAAAATATTAATCCTAATGATGATTTTTCACTGTCTATTCTAAGACGTATTCAGCAGGTCTTCAAAGTAGCTGCCAAAATAAAAATATTTTACTTTGGAACCATTAAAACCATAATGTCAAGACAGATTTCTCTTTGTAACTCCCTCACATGGATGCTCAGACACCATGGTTGAACAGGGTGAACCATTCCTGGTGCAGCAATCTTTTGAAGTTTGGTTGGATAAGATGCTTCCTTTCTACCTTAGTGATGGCTAGTTAGAGAAGATGTGGCCCTTTAAGAGCTGCCTTCTTTGGCAGGTGTTGTTTATTGGAGTATGGATGCAAAACTGGAAGCAGTAGCATCTTTTATGTTTCAGCGCGTTGTGCAGGAGCCGAAAGACAGATTGTGTGTGGACATCGATTGGTGGGAGCTGTTGGTCAGTCTTTGGGCAACCTCAGGATTTAGTACCTGAACCTCTGGCAAAATGAGTAATACCCTTGCAATATAATATGATCACAGTCTCTCACTATATTCCACATTTTCTCATCTCTTTCTAATGTGGAAGGTGTGTGCCAAGCTTTTGACAGGAAAAACCTAGAGGATAATAAAGGGAGTAAAAATCTTAGCATTAATAATTCCCCTCTGTCTGTCATGGCTGTTTAATGCTGGTGTTTACTTAAATTTTATTTCCAGAAGCCAATTGTTTTAATTTAATTCACTGAAATGTTCCTACAGGACCCAGTTTGTGCCATGTTGGAAGGGATGTCTCATAAATTTCTGACAAGAATGGTTTCCCAAGTAGCCTTCTGACTCTGACATTTCAAATCTCAAGATGATCATAGAAGAAAACTAAGTTCCTCAACAAAATTAAAACATCTGATTCCTTTTTTATTTTAATATTTTCCTAACTTTTTTTTAGATTTATCACTATGTAATTTCCCCCTTCATTTTCTTCTCTCCAAACCCTCTTGTGTACCCCACTCCTATTCTTTTTCAAATTTTTGGCCTCTTTTTCTTTAATTGTTGTTACACACACATACGCACGCACACACACATGTATATACACATATTTACATATGTGTGCCAACATGTGTGTGTGCGTGTGTGTGTGTGAGTCTGTGTGTACTCCTAAATATAAAAATACAGCCTACTCATTCCAAATATATATGGTGGTATATATGCTTTCAGGGTGACCATTTGGTATCCTGCACCTAAGGCTCGGGGAATGTTGTGAAAGAGAGTGCAGAAAGATTATAAGAGTAGGGGAACAGAGAAGTGACAGTCCTGAGGTCTCACTGTCATGTTGCCTGAACAAAGACAGCATCGATAGACATGCTAACGGGGACAAGGGAAAGCTCCTGCGGCCTCAACCCTAGACAAAGAACTATAGGCAACAATAGAATACTCAGAAAAGGAGAAATAATCGTCCCCAGAGAAGAACACACCAGTTGGTTATCCAATACCAAATGGTCAGCAATGCCTTTAAATCTTGAGAGTCTATTTTCAAATATCCAATATCTGTGATCTTTCTGGTTTTAACTTCCCTTCATTTAAAACCCAAATTAGAATATCCAAAATATACTGTCCAGCCATTGGGTAGAAATTATTTATACCTCGATCCAATTTCTCATGCATTTAGACGCCATCATTTTAACAGTACTTTTCAATATTTATTGGCAAAGAGGTTCTGTTTTCTTTAACTTCCTCTCCAAGGATCTGGCAGCTCAACAAATCATTATTTATGACCTTCATTTGAATAAAATCTCCCCTAAGACTCTGGCACTTTAAAACTGAATTTGCCTGCATCTGAAGAGGTGTGGTTAAATGTATAGCTAGGAAAAATGAAAGCATCGAGGTATTTTAGAGAGAATGTGATTGTTCATTAATGATGATGAGTCATTGGAGGCTTAATCTCCACTTCAGTCTTATATTGCTTTTAAATTTTCTCCTTTAGTTCTTATTAAAAGTGATAGATCAAAGTTGAGCATTCATCACTATATCTTCTGAAAGTTTCACTAAGAGTAGTCCAGGGATTAAAAGAGATAGACAAAGGTTGTCCATTCATAGAGGACAAAGAACGTAAGAAAAGCCAGAAGCATCGCATCTTGGAAGCAGCTTATGGGGAGTGGTGAAGGATTTAGGAGACCGTGGAAAGGGCCATGTAAGCGGTGGGAGGAACTGAAATGATTTGGAATGATACAGTGGATCCTACACTATGCAAAAGTTGATACTGCCAATTATGTGTCGTAATGTTGGCTGAATAAAAAATAAAACAGGCTCAAAAGTTTAATGAGTTAGTAATTTGAAACCAAATCTCACACATTAGTCTTCCCCCATTGGGGAGACTTCCCTCTCAGAAACAAGAGATAGAGGTTTAGCTTCTGGATTAAGAAGACCCACATCAAGAGGGACACCATACTGATAAATACAGTATACAGGGGCAAGGTATCATTAGAAACTGTGAAATCCTCAAATGAAATTCCCCAATAAATTCCAGGAATAGGGCAAGTCATGCTAGTTCCCTTCATGGGGAGGCTGAGTATATTTTGGGGGGAGGGACTAATAAAAGAGAAAACAATTATGGAAAGAACTGATGTTCATTCTGTTTCTGGATGACCTACTCTTTCGTTTGAACAGATAGCCAAGGATCATCAGTCATACTTTCAGGCAAAACCACATATGGGAGATGATGGACACATGGAGCTTCATTAGCGTTCTTCTCAGGTAGTAGAAGAGTATTGATCTATGATATCCAACTGAGATGCCCCTTAAAATGCACTTGTAGAGAAGATAAAATTAAAATTGGGTTGGTGAGAATGAATAACCCCATAAGAGAGGAAAAATGGTAGATTCAGAGCATCTTTTTAGCCATCACATTAGCATTTGTTGGAGAAGGTATAGATTCAGTGAAAAGTAATGGTGAGAGGCATGCAGGGGTATTCTAACAGGTCAGCTACCAAACAGTAGGATTCTGAAACGAGTGAAAATGAGGGGAGAAAATGATAAATTATGTAGGAAAACTTCCCAGAGTCCAGGTACCAACATTTCCAGATTGAAAGAGTGCATCAGTGTTCTGCCAAACCACGTAGAAATGGACACTGTGCTAGGCAAACTTTTCACTTCTACGTAAAACACCTCACAGAAAAACAGATGAAATAAAGGGCTCATCTATTTCATGGTTTCATGGTTCTGGACATCATAGTGGAGGGCACAGCAGGCCTGCACAGCTTACATCCCAGGGTCTGGAATCAGTGAAAGAATCTGATAATGTGGGGATTTCTCATTTATTTATTCCCTCTCACCTACCTGGGTTACAAGGATCTGGGGTAGAAAAAGCAAGTTCATTCTTTATTACATTTAGTATGTTTTTAGAGTCATCTGTTTCATATTTTAAATAAAGTAAAAATTGTGTTAAAATGTTTTTCATACTATCTCACTTAGTGATTTTGAAAAACAAGTATCTTTGTTTAAATCATCATTCCTACTGCTTTTAAAAGTATTTCTTGCTTGTATTTTGGCCCAGCAAAATCATGGGAAAATAATCTGTTAGTATGCAATCTCATGTAGTGGCGAACTTCTAATGCCAATTCTATTGGCAAAATCAATCAATCAAGCAACCAACCAACCAATCAATCAATCAGTCAATCATTACAATAGCCCGTTTTACATTTTTTTATTACTTACATTACAAGTTTTTTTTCCCGTTCAAGCATCCTTACATTCCCCATCCACAGAGTGAGATGTTTTTGTAACATATCCAAGTCTTTGTAACCTTTCCAATAGGCCTTGTAATTTCAGCTTTTTGGTTTAGAAGGCTGGGAAATCCAAACACTCCAGGCCATCTTAAGTTATTAGATGACCGACTTTATGACACAAGTTTTAACTTACGTGTGGAGTTCCACTGTATACATTATAGAAAAAAAATTCAGTCCACGTGTCAAAGGTCGAGTCTTTTCTCCATCTAATAATTTAGACCGTTCAAAATGCTGTCTGTTGTTTTCTCTTGCTAAGAAAAGCTTTGAGTATGTTCTATACACACACAGAACAAGCACAGGATAAACACACACAGCTGTATTAGTTAGGAACAGTTTTAAGGTCATGTGGTTTATTTGTGCTTATGGTTTCAGGGGTCATAATCAATGGTTGCTGGTTCCAGTGCTTGGTGGGCTGTGGTGAGACATGGTGTCAGAGAGAAAAGGGACAGTAGCATTGAGCTACTCATTTCATAGTAGTGAGGAAGCACTGAGGAGCCAGGCAGAGGTCAGGGACAGAATAATCTTCAAAGGCTCTAGTAAGGCTGCCACCGAAAATTTCTACGCCCTCCTCCAACCGTGTCACCGGTTCAGGACCAAGCCTCTAACTCACAGGCTTGGACAGAACACATGTCCAAACCATAAAATCTATGAAATACAATGAGTGAAGGCAGGACAAAAGAATAAAAACCAATTTTCTTTATTAATTCTAAGCCAATTAATTGAGATTTTGTCTCCTCAGAGGAAGCTAGCATTTTGTGCTGATAATTGCAAAAGGGAATTTACCTTCAATCACCTATTTACCATTTATGAGCTTCCAGAGGCCTTGCTGGAAAAGGAAGAACATGTTTGCACTTCCCTCTCACAGGGACACTAAGGGTCACAAAGGCTAAAGGCTGTGATACATTCATCTGTCAGAAACGACACTGCCAGGCAGACAGCTGTGCGTGCCAGGTGTTGTTATTCTTTGGCAGATTCCCATTGCCATGGGGACATTAGTCTCTATAGCACAGGCAGTCTTCCCTTGGTTTGGGGAGTCACTGTACCCACATAAGAACTCAAAGCAGGGCTCATCTTTTCTGTTACGTAATATTGCTTAGCAAAGGCGGCATGTAGCTGGAAAAGAGCACCAACAGCAGGTACAAATAGTATTTTTAATTTGATTCTTCTTTCATTGTGTATTGTGCATAGATTCCCCACTTTGAGGTTACTGTGAGTTACACACATATGGCTCATGGTGTCTGCACAAATACTAAAGGCTTTATTTTACCCTCACTGAAACAACGAAGAAAGGCTCACACTTTCTTTACAATATTTTCATTGTCACCTTTTATGTTTCATCTCTGATTTACTTGTGATTTTTGCCCATTAGAAGTATAAATATTTAGCATGATTGGTATCGAGAAGCGAAACATTTGTTCCAGAATTGGTCTCTAATTTATAACAACCTTTTAAATTTATAAAGTATATTTCTAGTTGGTTGTTTCATGTAAATATTGAGTTGGGAGTTAAAATGAGTTTCTAACTTTGCCTTCCTTTGATCGGTTTAAGGTCATAGCAATATGTTTTATTTAAAGTCTCGCTAAATTAAAATTGCCTTTATGATATAAATTCCTGAATATTTTAGAAGCTTAGACATAGTTTGTTCATAGTCCACTGTTACTAAAATTCTGTTCAATTTGTAGTACATTTTTTGTGACTACCATAATCCATGCTCCTAGGCTACAGTCACTCATATTTGACTCAGAATAATTGATTCATTACTCTTCTATTTCTGCTCAATTTATTGTCCTAAGTTAGCACTGAACTCTTTTTTGTTGCTTTAATTTTTGAAAGATTTTATTTTGGGGTAAAGATATTCTAGCTTATTCATTTTAAAATCATTTCCTGTTTGCATTGCATTTATCTTAAGTGTGGTCATTGTGTTTTATGCTTCAGATACACTATACAATTAATACTTTAAATCTTTCCATTGTCTCAGCATTCATATGCAAACTGGCAGGTAAGGATTTTTTTTGAAAGTGTACAGAATTGTGTTCATCACATTTGGTATCAATGCTATGCCACGTTCACAGGATGAATGCTCAGCCTTTTCTAAGACAGGAATAATTAGTGCCTACTTTAATGATGATAAAAGTGGAGCTGTGGGAGGTTAAGTAAATTACCCACGGCTGAACATATTGTAAAGAACAGAGTTATGATTTTTGCCCATTGGAAGTAGAAATATTTAGCATGATTGGTGTGTAAAAGTGAAGCATTTATTCCAGAATTGGTCACTAGGTTATAATAACAATCTTTTGAATTTATAAAGTATATTATTATTATATATACTTTAATAAATAACTATAATACATTTCTAAACTCACAAATAACGCTCTTATCACCATTTTCTTTTCAATGTGTCTTCAACTCAAGGGAGGAAATGAAAATCCCCAAAGATTTCAGAACCCAGTTAGTCAAGGTTATAGAGTAATGAAGTCTTAGATCAGAGCTGGGATCTGAGGCTGATGGCCCAAGCAAATCCTCTGACTATGATACCTCTCCTATGTGTCTTTCCTGAAGAGTTATCTATACTCTTCCTCCACTTGAGGAATATGACAAGTTTTCCACAAAGACAGTCAACATATTTTGGTTGAAACTTCACCCTGTCAGAGAGGCTGCTTGGTACCATTAGAGCTTTTAAGCAAGGATGAGATAATCACAATAATTATCTTCCATTAGCAAAATGATCTGGCACCAGACTCTTTTTCCGGTTCTCACATCCTCTCTTCTAGGGTGGAGAGCATCTGAAATGGGCTCCCAGGACACTGCAATGAAAAATAATCAGAAGTATAAAAATGAGCCAGAGAAGGTATAGATTAATCAAAGGATTGTGAGTGGTTAAAGATTCAAGCTTAGAAGAATCTGATAATTTGGGTTAAAGTAACTTCATTTTTTGCCTTTTCAGTAGGTTTGCTATAGAATAGTCTTACTATTAGTCTGCTTGCATGAATAATGCACAAACATTTCAATATATCAATACAGGATCTATCCACCTAATTTATTATTAAGTGCAGTAAATAAGGCTTATAAAGTACTGATTGCTTTAATTTAAGACTTAATGCAAACCCAGAGAATCTCTATTTTTATGCGAAATTAAAAGAAATACAAAGATCTTTCTCTGTTTTTCCAAAACCCAATTAGAAGAGTTTTGGAAATTTAAAGGATTTTCTAAATAATCTCCTCTAATCTCTCCTTCTGGCATAATCATAATATTCATTGTATATATAATTATTTCCAACTGTATGTGTGTAATTTCTCTATTCTTTGAGGTGGTTGCATAGAATATACAGTCAGGACTCAGGCTTGCCCTAAGGGCATTTATATTGGAAAGGAAAAGGGAGTTATCACTGATAAAATAGAGGTAAGTAAATGTATTTGATCAGTTCTTAACATAGCCATTAAGAGCAATAACACATTACTTGAATGTTAGCAACATAAAGGGCTATAGGCTTGCTAGAGTTACTAGCTTGTATGTTCCATGCCTGTGGCAGCTATTTCTATTTTGATCACCTCTATGCACACAGTGCCAAAGCTCTTCATTGAAATACAAGTTGAGACTGAAAGGTAAAGGGAACATCAACTTTAGCAATTAATGTCAACATGCTTAGTGTCAAACTTTACTGCACACTGATATCATCCTTAAATAATACTGTTGCTTGATGTCTTTTCTCAGGCATTTGGATTTAATTTATATTGGTTCAATTTTGACAACTGAAGTTTGGAAAATTCCATACAAGATTTTAATGATCTACAACTTTTAAGAACTATCATTTAAATAAAATTAAAAGAAGTCCAACTGTGTACAGAAATGCAGTCCTAGTTTATGAGTTTATTAATCAATCAATAATGTCTGGTAGTATTTATTTAACTCCTGTTAAGTATACAGTGTTCTGTCTGGCTCTGGAGACAATGCAAGAATAAGATATGGCTCCTGGAGCATCCTATTGATCTGGGACACTAACAAACTACTAAGAAATGATGCAATTTAAGGAATAAGCTGACCAGGTAAAATATTGCAGAATATAATTGGCAAAGACAACAAATGTTAAGGAGCTTTGAAAAATGCAGATTTCCTATCTGAAGTTGTCAAGGAAGTTCCCTTTGACAGAGTTACTTTAAATTGGCTTTTTAACAAAGTATAATAATAATAATAAAGTACATTTTAGAATGGAAGACAATTCAGGGATATCTCAGGAAGTTAAATGATGTCAGAAATAACAGTGTCTTAAAACATTACTAGATAGATAAGAGTCTCATCATTTATAGGTTAAGGGTCATTACAAGGTTTTCAGGGATTTTCCAATGTCTACAACCAACATGGTAATGTCTTCTATAAAGTCATAATGCTACACTGGGGTCTATAATTTGAACTCGGGCTGGAAATTCTTCATTTAATCTTAATAAGACCTGGAAAATATGTCCCTAAGAATGAAGGGAAAAGGTCATTCCTGGTCAAGGTAATTATGCAGAGAAGGAATGAGTGGTTTGGTATGAGGTCAGGTGCACTGGAAACAGACTTTCATAGTAGAAAGTCAGGGTTGGGTGGCTTCAGCAGAGAAGCTTAATAACTGTAGCTTCATCTTCTGTCCCGCACCTTCCCAGATGGCCCCTAGCTGTCAGGACAATTTTCATGTTGGGGTCAGTGTGGTTCAATTGTTGCTTTTGTTAAAGTCTTAATGACTTGTTATTTATGTTTAATAAGCATGTCATTCATTGTGTTTCTTACTTAAATGTCAAGATGGTGAGGCAGGGAGAGGAAGTTTGTCTTATTTCTCTCTCCTGTCATTGCTGTCAAGCAGACGCTATTGGAACTCTGTCTCTTGCCCATTGCTTGTGAAAGTCTATTCTTGATAAAAGAAACCAAATGCATCTGGAAGTGGACATTTAGTTCAATTTTTTTTTTAAAAAAAGCATGGCTTAATAAAGAACAAATAAAAAAGAATTTGAAGAATGAAGGCAGGGCTATCTCTAGGTCTTCTAAATTAGCATTTGCCTCCAGGGATGCTGAATTTATAAACAGATGGGAAGAGAGAGGTGGATTAGCTAATTAGACTAAAAAAGATCCATCTTTTCTAAAAGTCCAGCAGATATCTTCAGATACTCTCACTATCAATAGGATGCTTCCTCATCTGTCTCACTCTTGGCTTAGAGGCGGTGTATTCTTATTCATGGTTTCATTAGCATGATCAAATGTGGACTGAGATAGTGGTGTGGGGTTGCAGCTCAGCCAGTCTTTAAGGTCAAACTGAGTTGGCGTTGAGGTATTAGAGTACAGCAGGGTTGGTGAACTTTTTCTATAAAGGACAATAAAGAAAAATTCATATTTGTGTTTTATGTACAGTCACAGTCTCATAGCCTGCTTGGTGTGGGTAGTACTTCCACTGGGGATGTAGCTTCTATTTTAATTTCTTCATGTAAATACAACCATGCTCCATCTGCCGTTCTACACGTCTGAGGCAGGAGAAAAAGCAGAGAGGTCCTTGGGTGTAGAACTGCTGCTCTTTATTCTGTGTTCTTCACATATGGAGGTCAGAGTCCATTTGTGATTTGTGTTGGAAACACATGTTTTAGCTTTGCTGATTGACCTTTTATGTTATTTGGGATTGAAGTTAATTCAACATAGAGTAATAGTAAAAACAACTAACAGTCCCTGAGTGCTTCCATATCCCAGACCTCATCTAAAGGCTATAAGTATGTCACTCCATTTAAATTTCAACACAGAAGCTTATTTTTCTCACTTAGCATATGAAAAAGCTGAGGTACCAAGAGATTAAATTACTTGCCAAGTTCATGAATCTTATGAACAACAAGACTCACATGACTTTGAACCCATGTTCAAATATTTGATGAAGGTCTACCTCTACTTCTACATTTTCAATCACAATGAGCTTTTGTCACCAGGCCATTGTAATGGATGCACATATGTATCATTTCAAAGTCTCAGTGAAACACACACACACACCACATAGTAATTGTGAATATTTGTGAGTTCAGTGATGCTGCTATGTTCCCCACCATGATGATAATAGACTAAACCTCTGAAACTGGAAGGGAGCCCCCAGTGAAATGATTTCTTTTATAAGAGTTCCTGTGGTCAGGGTGTCTCTTCATGACAATAGAACACTGACTAACATGCATTCCCAGGGATAGGGCTTCTGGATTATCAGGTAGGTCTATACAAAGATTTTAGAAAGATTTCAGTATTGTTTTCTATGACAGTTATGATGAATTTCATCCCCAAGATATCCACTTTTACCACATTTCCACTAACATTTGTTCATTTAAAAATATTTTTTTCTTCATTGTCGTTTTGTTGACTATTTGACTATTCTCTTTGACAGATACCTGGTCAGGTCATTTGCCTATTATCAAACAAAACTTTCTTTATACTATACATTTATGTCTTCTATTTTATTACATTGGTCTACACATCTATTTTGTGTCAGTAATGTATTTATTTTACTGCTCTAGCTTTGTTTCAAAGTCTAGAATAGCAAACCCTCTAGCTTTTCTTTTTCTTTTTCTTTTCTTTTGCTTAGGATTGCTTTGGGTATCTTTTTTTTCCCTCCTCATTCCATGTGAAGTTTAGAATTTTTCTGTTTATGTAAAGAATGTTGTTGGTATTTCGATTGGACTTGCAATGAATCTGTATATTGCTTTGGGTAAAATAATCATTTTCACAATGTTAATTCTACCTCTTCAGGAGCATTGGATGTCTTTCTATTTTCTAGTGCCATTTTCTAGCTTTTTCTTCAGATGTTTGATGTTTTCATTGTAAAAGTCCTTCACTTCCTTGATTAGGTTTACACTTAGATACTTTAGTTTCATGGTGAATGGTATAGTGTTCATAATCTCTTTCTCTGTATGTTTATTATTGGTGCATGGGAAAGCTACAGGTTTGTTCAAGTTGATTCTGTATTTTGTCACATTGCTGAGTTGGTTTATCATTTCTAGAACTTTTCTGCTAAATGTTTTAGATCTCTAGTATGTGGTATAATGTTATCTGTAAATAGAGACCCTTTTAATCTTTTCTTATTTGTATCCACTTAATTTCATTTTCTTGCCTTATTATTGTAGTTAGTATGTTGACCACATCGTTGGAAAGGACTGGGTGTAGTGGACACCCCTGTATCATTCCTGATTTCAGGGTAGTTTCTTCAAGCTTTTCTCTATTTTGTATGATGTTGGCTATAGGTTTATCAAATCTAACTTTTATTATGTTGAGATATATTCCCACTATTCCTACATTCTCTAGGATTTTTGTCACGAAGGCAATGTAAGATTTTTGTCAAAGCCTTTTTTTGTGTGTGTCTGTTGAGATGATAATATGATTTTGAAGACCATTTATATGATTCAATATATTTAGTGACATATATTTGTTGAATCAATCCTGCATTTCTGAGATAAAGCCAACTTGACCAAGGTAGATGATTTGGATAATAGGGTGAGTTTGGGAATGGGTCTCCTGCTTCTTTCTCTTTGAGGAGTTTAGGAAGGATTAGTTGTAGTTCTTTTAAAGTCTGGTAGAATTCAGTTGTAAATATAAGGCTGACTTCTTTTAGTCAGAGGACATTTTATCATGGCTTTAATATTTTTCTTTGTCAGAATCTCTTTAGGTTGTTGCTCTCTTTTTCGTTTAACTTCAGTTGTTTGAATAAATCAAGAAATTCAACCATTTCTTTCAGATTTTCAACTTAATGAGGCCAGATTTTTAAAGTCTTCCTTCATACTATTCAGAAGTTATTTGGTGATTGTTCTAAGGCTTCCCTATTAATTTCTATTCCTGTTGGTTTGGATCACCTCCTTCTTTCTGTCTTAGTGGGACAAGGGTCTGTCAACCTTGTCTGTCTTCTCAAAGAACCAATTCTTAGACTCATCAATTCTTTGTTTTAGCTTTTCTTTTTTTGTAGTTGTTTATATTTCATTAACTTTTGATTCTTATTATTTCTTTCGGTCTGCTGGAGCATGGTAGATGTTGATTTTATTTTATTTTCCAAACTCTTGGTTGCATCTTTGAGTCATTTATTTGTGCTCTTTCTGATCTTTTAATGTAGCCTCTTAAGACTATACACTCCCCACTGAGAACTGCTTTTACTGTGTCCCAGAGTTTTTGTTGTGTTGTTTTCACTTAGTTCATTTAATTCCAAGAATTTTTTATTACTCTCTCAATTTCTCCTTTGCTCCATTCATCATTCAGTAATGAACCATTTAATCTCAGTGAGTTTATACACTTATTGTAGCTTTATTTGCTGTTGATTTTAAGTTTTGATGCATAATGGTCAGATTGGATATATGAAATTACTTCATTTTTTCTGTATCTGTTAAAATTTGTTTTTTTGACTCAGCTTGTTGTCATTTTATAGGAGCTTCTATGTTATGCAGGGTAAAATGTATATTCTTTGGTATTTGATTTAATATTATGTGTCTATCTATTATGTCCATTTGATGTAAGATGTCATTTAGTGCTTACGTTTTTCTGTTTAATTTTTGTTCAGATGGTTGTAGGGAGCAAAAGGTCCTCATGCTGACAGATAAGCACTTTCAAACTAGGAATGTTATACACATAGACTTTTATCTTCAATGGAAGGGATTTACACCTGTTTCCAAAGGCTAGAAGTGGATATAGTTAATAGCTGGTTCATCTGTGCTACTGTAGGGCTAAGCCACACCCAAATCCCCCAGATTTTTATACTTATTCCAGACCCTTCCTTCCTAGACTTTTGTCTTTAGCTTTGTTTTTCAGTCAATATAGCCCATCCTTAGAGGATATATATATTTTCTTTATGAGCATGTGCTTTATAGCTTCGTGGCCTCTATGTTATTTGTATGACTGAGACCATACCAGATTCTAGGCCCTTAAGCTGTAGAACCCATGTTCATTGCAGAGGTCACATGCACTTTGCAAGAGTTTCAGTGAAGTCACATCTTAAGCTTTATTGTGCATATGGGATTGATATAATGTCACCAGGAAACATTTTTCCGAAATTGCACTGTACTTAAATATGTCTAAAATAAACTTCCTGCTGTCAGGCACTAGAAGTTCGAACCAACACTGGCTAACTAAGTCTTGTTGAACCAGATTTCCTTCTTGCCTCATGTGAATCACTACTGTCCTGGTTGTGACATTTGCAGGGACCTCCACAGATGACCTATCTATTGAAAAAAAGTGAGATGGTGAAATCCCCTACTACTATTGGGTTTGTGTTAATCATTAATTAATTTACTATGCTTTTTGAAAATTGGATATGCCAGAATTTGGTGAACATATGCTAAAATTGTGAAATTCTCTTGATTATGTGATCTTTTGGTTAGAATGAAGGGTCCTTCTTTGTCTCTTATGATTAACTGTAGTTTGAAGTCTATTTTATCAGATAGTAGGGTGACAACAACTGCTTATTTTCTGGTCTGTTTTCTTGGAATACTCTTTTCCATCTTTTCACTTGAAGATGTTGCCTAACTTTAAAGCTGAGTTTCTTGTATACAACAGAAAGATCTATTTTGTTTCTTAACCAATATTTGTTTCTAGCCTGTGCCTTTGGATTGCTGAATCACTTAATCAAGTCCCTTTTCCAGAGATCTGTTTTCAGGGAGTTATCTATTTATTATTTATTTTGGAGATATCATATTACTTTGTTTCACTCTGTTTCAATCTTCCTCTGTTTATATGTGGTTGCTTATTCATTTGGTTGGACAGTTGTCTCTGCCAATTTTATGATGTCACTTTTGCAATAAAAGACTCTCTGTGGCTGCTATGTCCGTCCTTCCTAAATTTGCCTTTTGTTCCAGGTGGGAACTTTAGTGTAGTTTCTGTTCACCACATATTGAAAGTTTATGTACAATAACAATTTTCTATACCTGTATGATTTCTAGGTTAGTCAGTATAAATCAGATGCTGTTTCAGTAACAAATCACTCCCAAATCATAGTTGTTTTAATGCACGAGTAGGTGTTTTTTCACAAATACTATACTTTAAATGATAGGAAGTTATACTTCCCATAATCACTAAGGACTTTTGCTTGTTAACTGTCAAGTTCTTTATTCTCTACAGTAGGTCAGAAGAAAGTCTTAGTAACTCACTTGAAGTCCCCAGAAATGGTCCATGATACCAATTTCCAAATTAGCCAAAAGTGGCCAGGAAACAGAGATGCCAAATACCTTTTTAAAACCGTGTTAATTTTTTATTTATGTGTATGTGCATGAGTATGGGCAAGTTTATGTGGATGCTCACAAAGACCAGAAGAGAGCGACAGATCCCCCGGAGCTGTAGCTATTGATGGTTGTGAGTAGCCCAGTGTGGATGCTTGGTACCTACCTCTGATCCTATGCAATAACCAGAAGTACTCCTTACCACTGAACCATCTTTCCAGCTATTTGTTTTGGATGTGAGTAAGCATTTCTAAACTAATTTCATAACTTCAAATGCATTTTCATACATAATAGCTCATTTGACCTTCATTTACCCCTTAGGAAGACAATGTATGCATGCTTATCTATAGTTTACAGAAACCAGAGCTACTAAATTAGAAGAGAATTCAATGATCTGATCAGGAAAAATAATAGAATGCTATTTTGGTCTTCATATAAATTTTTGATCTAAAATTGGCTTCTGTTGCTAATTTGTAGGAGATTGTTCAAACTTTTTGTTACCCACTATTAATCTCTACAATATAAAGAAATCCCTAGTGCTTTTGTCTATCAAAAAGACTAACAAAAAGGTACATAACGTACTTTACATTATTCCTAACCCATGAAAAAGGTTTAATTAAGTAATAGACCAGTTAAACATTTTTTTTTTCTCATGGTTTCACAGTTGTTGGGCACAGATTTGAGAGAGGCATTCTTGTTTCTGAGCTGAGTGTTTTTTCCCACTGTCACTAACTGCTATGTGTGGGAACCATTCAAATGAAGCACATGATGTCTACATGAAGCAGAGATGGGGTTTGGATAGATGGCATTTTGAAAGACTAGTATGTAGATGCTTATTAAAGAATGATGCAATTCTAGTGTCTGCTTTGGCAATTTAGAAAGGAATTTATGTGGCTTGAGACATGGATTATAGAGGGATCTGGCTGTGACAGGTTCTATTTTCCTCCAAAGTGAGCTGCTATTCATGGACATATTCTTCACTAGATCTCTTTCTGTATACATTAGGAACATTATGCCCAGTGTCTTCTCAGAGCTAAAATTTGATTTACAGTGCTTCTGCAAGCCTTTCTATTCCCCGACATCCTGGTCCATTGGTTGGTTTTGGGCACTGTGGTAGAAAAGTTTGACACAAACAGCTTTAGTGAGGAAAGATTTGTTTTGCTCTGTTTCAGGGAGTTCACACCTGGAAAGGAGGAGCGGAATTCATGTCACGTTTGGCTCCAAGGTAAACAAAAGAAAATGTTGACACTCTGGTTTTGCTTCTTCCTTCTTTTATTTTGCCAGTCTCCCAAAATGGAGGGTGGTGCTACCCTGGTTCAGGCGAGTCCATACCCTCAGTTCATCCTCTGGCAACTTCTCAGATGCATGCAGAGAGGTGTGCCTCCATTTCCTACCTGATTTAAACACGCAGTCAAGTTGATGATGAAGACTGATTGTGTTAAATCTCTGCTGGATATTTGTGTGTGGATAACGAGCAAGCCTACCATCCCCTAATTGTGTTCTTCATCTTTCTTCCTCATGCTCATCCATTCAGGTCTATTAGCCTAGCTATTAATATGATTACTTGTCCTGAGGTCTTACTGGAATGATTGAAGACATTTTAGAGGTCTCCTTTTCTTTTCCTCAGTATGCTACCAATTTCTGAAAATTTTACTTCTTCTCATAATGGATTTACCCCAGACTTATCTGTTCCCCATTTGGTGAAGTTACTCTGTTTCAACCTGTCAAATAACATTTGTCTTCTAATCACTCCTTCCCTGTACTGGTCCCAACTATTTTCACAATGCAGCCAGGAAGAACTTTCATGATTGCAAATGTCTCTCCTTTCTTTCAGAGACCTTCAATGGCCCTACAGAGCTTTGCTGAGTTAGAAGTCATGTTGCTTTCACTATACTGTTACCTTAGACTCAGCCTTCCTCTTGCCTAAATTTTCCACATGCCCATGAATTCAGCATCCACTCGTTGAATTCAAGCATTTGTAGTTTTTTTTCCCATACATTGTTTTGTTTTATTTTTTCCATTCAAGAACATAATTAAAGATAAAAAAAAAATTTTTTTCCTTTCTTCCCCTTCTCCCGGTCCCCTCCCACTACCCCCCAC
>PVIU01027048.1:0-21015 GCA_004026605.1 Ondatra zibethicus | reverse complement strand
CCCATCCATCTAAAGCTTCTTTTAAACAAGGACAATTGGAAAGTAGGAAACAAGCATGAATTGCACTCTGCTGTACCCTGAGTCACTATGATTTAAGCAGTCAGTTATGTTTTCAATCTTCTTACTATTCATATGATTGAATTAGGTAGATATTTGGACTGAAAAATACATCAACAGCAAGACATCTATTGGTTTTTATGGCATTGTGTTTTAACTAACTAAAATGGTCAATCTCTCAAAATGGAGAGATGGCTCAGCTATCAGCAGCCATGTCCAGCTACTCACAACCTCCTCTAACTCCAGCTTTAGGGAGATGTGATGATGCAAGCATTAGCAGGCACCTGTACTTATGTGAGCATATTCTACCACAAACATATACTTAATTAAAAATAAAGTCAATCTTTTTTAAAAGTTCAGCATCCTCATGATACTTACTTGCATTGATATCATTTGAATAAATTGGGAAGCAGAGACTATGCAAGTAAAATTAATAGTTTATTGGAGTAATAAAAATGAAAAAGATAATTTAGTAATTATATGAAGGGATATATTCATAAAAGTTTACTTTTCTCTGAATAGAAAGAAATAAATGCATCATTAAATCACTGACCACAATACAGGAAGAAATTTCCTAGTCAAAATCATCATGAGCTAAATCAAACTCATCTTCTAATATAATTGTCAGTGCTTTATATGTTCACATTCTGATTTATATAATGGTCATAAATTTTAAATAAGCCAATGCCAATGATTCATGCTTGCTGTGTCAAGAAGTAGGAGAAAGTTTGGTAAAACATAAATTATCAGTAAAAGATGAGTTAATTAGTCAAGTTCCAGGTCTGACAGTCTTCCTTTGTGAATGTACTCCTTTACTTTTAAACACAAGTTACCTGAAGACTTAGGTTCCATTCAAGGAAAACAGTCTCTGGATTCTCACTCGTATCTGCTGAGTCTTGATACTGTATATAATGGGGTTCATCAAGGGTGGGAAAAGGATGTAGATGTTGCCCATGAGGACCTGAACCAGTGGAGAGAGATGCTGCCCAAATCGGTGCACCATGGTCAGACCAATGATAGGGATGTAGAAAACCAAAACAGCAGAAATGTGAGAAACACAAGTCTGCAAAGACTTCATTCTCTCCTCCCGGGAAGCAATGGCTAGAAC
Organism: Ondatra zibethicus; assembly: GCA_004026605.1. NCBI lineage: Eukaryota > Metazoa > Chordata > Mammalia > Rodentia > Cricetidae > Ondatra > Ondatra zibethicus. The sequence continues at coordinate 19,850 of PVIU01027048.1, read as the reverse complement.
TGTGTACAGGATCATGACGTAGGAGGCAAGAATGAGCATTGCGTCCAACAATAGGGTGCAAATCACCAGAGCCAGAGCATAGAAGCTGTTGAAGCGGATATCTGAACATGCCAGTCGAATTAAGTCTTGGTGCAGGCAGAAAGAGTGAGAGAGGAAATGAGGCCGGCAGTAGTTTAAGAACTTCAGGCGGATGATGACTGGAGGAATGAGCATAGAACTCCTACATAAGATGGCCACTCCAATGTTCACGATTTTGGCATTGGTTAGGATGGAGGAATACCGTAGAGGATTGCAAATGGCAATGTAGCGGTCAAAGGACATGGCAAGGAGGACAGAGGACTCCAAGCAGGACAAAGCATGAATGAAATAAGCCTGTGCAATGCAAGCATCGAGGCTGATGTCTTGAACGAAGCCCCAAAGGATGCCTAGCACCGTGTGTACAGTGGACAGCCCCATGCACAGGTCTGTGAGGGCTAGCATGGCCAGGAAATAGAACATGGGCTGGTGCAGGCTTGGCTCAGTCCGGATCACATGCAGTATCATGCAGTTTCCCAAGAACACCATTGCATAGATGGATGAGAAAGGAATGGCAAACACAATATAGTAAACTTCTAGGCCAGGAAATCCAGTGAGAACAAATCTAGAGGTATTTAAGTTTGTCATCGAGATAATAGACATTGTTAATAATACAAAATATTTCTGTAGGAGTATTCTATATTACATATACCATTTCTCATTTAATATTGATCTTTTGTTTAAGAAGAAATCATTCAGTTTCTGTAAGCAGAAAAGTAGATACCTGACGGTTGTTGATTATCACAGAGACCTCTTGTCTAGATACCAAACATTTAGACCTAGTATTAACAGATACCAGGGAAATGGGGAGTTTTCGGTAGATACAATGATGTCCGTGGACTTTCAGGATTTAGATTGTATCTTGCACTTCTGAGAGTCAGTCCTAGAGGATCACAATGCTTAGTTGCAGGTCACAGTGATGTCATGGTTCGTATGCCCTTCAGGAGGATGTTAAATGCATGGGCAGTTTTCCTCTCTGGTACATTTTACTCTCCTCAAGTCATAAAGGATCCCTATGGAAACAGATTGGTTGATGTAACACATCCTTTTCTATTATTTTTATGGGTTCTTGGAGAAAGAGAAAGGAAGCAATCTTAATGGAAGATTAATGTTTTGTTGGGCATCACAGTACTTCTCACTTGTCTGAATTATTCATATATATAAATTATACTTTGTATTTCTTCTCAATCTACAGGGGATTTAAGTCTTTTTCCAAATTAATATTATTGTTAATTTTTATGTTTTCACTTGTAGCATTAGAGAGCAAGGATTCAAACTGGGTTATTCTAAAAACCTACAGTGTAATTATTATCTGAGTGATGTGTATTTAAATAAATTGGGCATTAGAGAATGTGGCACACATTCAACAATATAGCAGTAATAAAGAAAGCACATCTGGGTCTTGTCTCATATATATCTATATCCACTACTATATCTCTGAGAAATTCCACATAATAGTTAAAGAACTTTCAAACCTGCCTATCCTGTCTACAACTGGATGGCCTGAATATGAGTTAAACAATAAACATAAAAAAGACTTGGGTAAAGTCCAGGGGTCCTCAACCCTACACAAAGAACTACAGGCCATTAAAAAAATACCTAGAACATGAGAAATTGTCCTCCTCCCCAGAGAAGAGCATACCAATTGGTTATTAAATGCTCAGCAATAAAACATAAATACATATAATATTACATCTATTGAAAAAGTTTACTAATATGATTGTAAATATATATACATGTATAACAACAGCAATAAATGTAAAAAGAGATCATGAGTTTGATAAAGAGAAATGAGGGCTATTTGACAGGGTTTAAAGGGAAAAATGAAAGGGGATACATGAATATTATAATCTTAAAAATGAAAGAAATAATTTTAAGGAGAAAACATAAGAATGTGGAATGATATTCTAAAAGGTTTTTCAGAAACCAACAACATTGGTTCATACTAATAAATTAACACACAACATCTTATTTTAATGCTAGTCATAATCCCCAAGTTACAAATATACATAATGTTCAGTTGAGAAAAGCAGTCTCCCCACCTGCTGAGGGATTTTACTAAGGGAATATATTCTATATTAATTGCCACTTTGATGTTGATTTTAACATCACATAAAATGTCTTTGTCTTCAGACCAGACACATAGTTTTAATAGAAACTGTATCTCTGTAAGTAGATTTATTTCTGTATGCTTTAGAGGGCACATTTAAGTATCCCAAAGACATTCATTTTGGAAAAATTTGCCTCTATGCTTGGAAAAAGGTTAATTTTAAAAGAAATTCTATAAACACTTAAAAAAGGATTAGGCAGCGTATAGCTCAGGAGTAGACTGCATGTTTAGTGTGAACTGTGAATCAGTTCCCAGCACCAACACCAATATAAAAGTGAAGATTGGTACATTTTCTAATAGCTTCATTTCAAACAATCAGTGAATTTTAAATTCTGAATTGTTCAGAATTGTTTAAAATTCTCTCTCTCTCTCTCTCTCTTTCTCTCTCTCTCTCTTCTCCCTCACCCTTTCCCTATCCCTTCTCTCTTTCTCTTCAGTGGGAAGATTGTGAGGAATTGAAAGAGGGAAAAACATGACAAAAATGTATTATATGAAAATATCTTAATTCAGTACAATAAATTCCACTAACAAAATCACACAATTAAAAGGCAAAATTTAAAAATAAAATTCAATTTAATCAGTGGGTGAAATTTCATACATAGCTCAGTGGGTGAAATCACTGGCAATGCAAATTGCCAACCTGAGTTTGACCCCTGGGTCTCATGACAGAAGAAAAGAATAGACTCCTGAAAGCCATCATCTGATTCTTTCATGAGTTATGTAACAAGCACACACATGCCTATAAATAAATTTTGAAATTTATTAAGTTTCCAGGTAGTCTGTATTTACTTGAACAATACATATTCTATTGTTGTTGGATAGAGTATTTGATAAATATTAATTTGGTTATGTTGGCTGATTGTGTTTTTCAAAAATAACATGTGCTTGTGATATTCTGGTTGCTGTTCTCTCAAATGCAGAGAAAGAAGAGATGAAATTCATTCCCATAATTGTGCCTGTGTATAGTTCCTCTTTCTCTGTAGCATCTCTTTTGAAGATTTCCTTTAAGGTGAGTAGTTGTTCAGATTTTAATGAAGTGATCTCTTTTTCATTGTGAAATCTGCACATTAACCCTGTCAAAGTCAATTAATATAAAATTCTATTTTACCCTAAATATGGCTGCTCAGAGTTGTTTGGGTTTTTGTGTGTGTGTGTGTGTGTGTGTGTGTGTGTGTGTGTGTGTTTAGATGCAAAGAGTTATAAGCATTCATTTTTTTCCCTGTACTGAATTTTAACCCATATGTGGTGTTTCAATTAAAGTACATTTCTGTAAAGAAAGATAGAGTTGGGTTTGTTTTCAGTTGTTCAGACTGTTAATAATTGTAGCCATTAATATAGTTGTTTTACAGATTTCTGCTTGTTTTCATTCTTTTCCATCTTTTGTTATCTTTCCTTAATTTAATGACTCTATTTCAAAAACAATGTGGATTTTTCATTCAAAATACACTGTCTGTACTGGATTTTATTCAGTCTGAAAAAATCTATCTTAACAGGTATATTTAGAAAATTTACTTTCACTGTGACTATTCCTTTTTGATATATATTTTAAATTTTAATTGATTTTATTGAACTATACAATTTTCTCTGCTTCCTTCCTTCCTCTTCCCTCCTCTTCTACCCTCTCTCATGGTACCCATGATCCCAATTTATTTAAATCCAACAAATTCTTAACACATAACATCTGGGAATCCTGGGACACCATGAAAAGACCAAACCGAAGAATAATAAGGATAGAAGAAGGAGAAGAAATCCTGCTCAAAGGCACAGAAAATATATTCAACTAAATTATAGAAGAAATTTTTCCCAACCTAATGAAGGATATCCCTAGCACTGTCCAGTAACATATAACAACAGACCTACCAGAATTACACCCAACTTCTCAGTAAAAACCATGAAAGCCAGAAGGTCCTGGTCAGATTGTGACAGACACTGTGAGATCAAAGATGCAAGCCCACAATGCCCAGAAAAGCTTTCCTTCACTATCAATGGAGAAAACAAGATATTCCATAGTAAAATCAGATTTAAATAATATCTATCCATAAATCCAGCCCTACAGAAAGTACTAGAAGGAAAACTCAAACCCAAGGAAGCTAACTGCACCCACAAAAACACAGGCAACAGACAATTTCATACCAGCAAACCCCAGAGAAAGGGAACACACAAAAACTACCACCAAAAAAATAACAGGAAAAATAACAATCACTGGTCATTAATATCTCTTAATAACAATGGACGCAATTCACCTATAAAACAACACAGGCAAAGAGAATGGATACAAAAGCAGGATTCATCCTTCTGCTGTGTATAAGAAATGCACCTCAACCTCAAAGACAGACATTTCCTCAGAGTAAAGGGTTGGAAAAAAATTTTCCAATCAAATGGACCTAAGAAACAAGTCTATCAAAATAGAATTCAAACTAAAATCAATCTGAAGATATGGAGAAGGATACTTTATACTCAAAACAGGAACAATCCATCGAGATTTAGTCTCAATCCTGAGCATCTATGCCCCAAATACAAGAGCACCCACATATGTAAAAGAAACATTACTGAAGTTTAAATTGCATATCAAACCACACACACTAATAGTAGGAGACTTCAACACCCCACTCTCCACAATAGAGAGGTCAACCAGACAGAAACTTAACAGAGAAATAAGAGAACTTACAAATGTCATGACTCAAATGGACTTAATAAACATCTACAGAACCTTTCGCCCAAACACAAAAGAATATACCTTCTTCTGAGCACCTCAAGGAACCTTCTCTAAAACTGACCACATACTTGGCAACAAAGCAAACCTCAAAAGATACAAAAAAATGGAGCAACTCCCATCTTATTGTATTATCATAATTTAAAGTTAGAATTTAACAACAATACCCATCACGGAAAGATTTCAAACTAATGGAAATTGAACAATGCTCTATTGAACCACCCTTGAGTCAAAGAAGAAAGAAAGAAAGAAATTAAGGACTTTTTACAATTCAATGAAAATGAAGGCACAATGTACCTAAACCTATGGGACACTATGAAAGCAGTGTTAAGAGGAGAGTTCATAGCACTAAGTGCCTACATAAAGCAGAGAAAGCTCATGCTATAGACTTAACAGCACACCTGAAAGCTCTAGAATAAAAAGAAGCAGACTCACCTAGAAGAAGTAGATGACATGAAACAGTCAAATTGAGGGCTGAAATCAATAATAATTGGGAAACAAAGAAAATAATACAAAGACTCAATGAAACAAAGAGCTGGTTCTTTGAGAAAATCAACAAGACAGACAAATTCTTATCAAACTAATCAAAAGGCAAAGAGAGAATGTCCAAATCAAGAAAATCAGAAAATAAAAGGGAGACAATGCTAGAGACACCAAGGAAATCCAAAGAATCATAGGTCATACTACAAAAATCTGTACTCCACAAAATTGGAAAATGTAAAAGAAATGGACAATTTTCTGGATAGGTACAACATACCAAAATTAAATCAAGACTATGTGAACAATTTAAATAGACCTAGAACCTGCAACATAATCGAAGCAGTCATCCAACAAAGTAAAACCCAGGGTTGGATGGTTTCAGTGCAGAATTTTACCAGAACATAAAAGAAAAGCTAATACCTATACTTCTCAAAGTATTCCATATAATAGAAATAGAAGAAACCTTGCCAAACTCTTTTTATAAGGGTATAGTTATCCTGATACCAAAACCACACAAAGACTCAACTAAAAAAAGAGAATTACAGGCCAATCTCATTCATGAACATAGATGCAAAAATACTCAGTAAAAATATTTGCAAATCAAATCTAAGAACACATAAAAAATCATCCACTGAAGATGGAAGTTATAAAATAATCCCACACTAGGTCAGAATTGCATATAATAAAGGGTTATTTATTTGGTGGTACACTCACAGATCCCAGGCCTCTGCATGAACAGGGAACAGGAACTGAATCCAGAAGCCAGAAGAGAGAGAATGTGTGATTTACATCAGCATTTATAATATAAGAGGCCATGCCCAAGTGGGCTGGCATCTTAACAGCTACTGGCTGAGGGAATTCTTCCAGCAACACCCCCTTTTGTTTAAATAAAAGAATTTTAAGCCTAATACAAAACTATATATAAGAACAAATGTCAAGTATAAAATTAGAATCACAACCAGCATAAACAATATTAAGCAAGAAACAAATGCTAAATGTTTCAATAACCATTATCCTTAGGATATAATAATCCTAAGGAGTATAAGTCTTGTATTAGATATGGCTTGGCTAAATCATAATAGAAAAATAACTGTGACTATATAATCTTCAACCCCATCAAGGGCCTGGGAAGGAAAATTTTACTTAGTAGGCAGAAAGTGCAATCAAGCAGCTTCCAAAATGTGCAGTAGATGACAGAGACAACTGGCTACCTGGGCAATCACCCAAAGTCTCATTTTCAATGATGAAGAAACCAACTTTTGCTAAGCCCTAGAGTAACTGACAGACCATTTTCCAAGGTGGGAAAATTTTCAGAACCATCTTACCCAGTCTAGGAATGGTTTGGCAGTCTATTTTCTTGTATCCTTCTTGTCCTATCTGGACATTGTGCATTTTGTCAGTGGTCGAGGCATGAGCAGTTCCTTGCTGAAAGACCAGTTTTGCCAAGAAGAAAACAAGTTCCAAGTGGAGTGTCATCAGTGCTCAGTATTTTCTCAAGAAGAGATCAGTGCTGCCAGTCTCCGGTCAACAGTGCCCTACGTATTTAAATGCCATGTTGTACAGTTCTTTGAAGTGGTTTAAGATTACCTATATATGCAGAATACAATCTCTATGTATCTAAAGAACCTGATTAGTCTAACTGTAAGTATGACAAACATGAATAACTATTGACCGATAATTATTAATACTTACATAGCTCAAACACTAAGACTTCATATTAGAACATTAAACTATCTTTAAATAACTGTGCAGCAATTGAAGACAATGACTTCAAAATGTAAACTATGTATAATTATCTTGATTAGAGGTAGAAATATATAATGCAATATGATGAATATATTCTAAAATTATATCAATGTACAAAATTCTGAGAGGTAGAACCATGCATATATACAATCTGACAAAGTAACCTTACATAGTTGTACAAATATTGCAAAGAAAATAGGAGCATATTCAATATAACAAATATAATTTGACCTTGTATCAATATACAAGATTCTACACTAATGTAAATTGTCCATAAATAATAGCTCACAAGTATTCACACTATTACTCACTATTATTATTATTAGTGTGAGTAAGTTCACACTAGTCTACCTATTATCCCATTCAGTATTCCTTATTTTCAAAAAGATCTCTGAGCCTACATAATTACCACCCCCACCCCAACCCTATACCAGTTATAATCAAACCCTAATTGATGTCCCTGACCCTAAGGACAAACTTTGTTGGGAGAGAGGTTGTCATCTTCTAGAATTACTTTCAGTTGTCATGGGGGTAATGTTCTTTCTATGGGATCCTGTAAAAGCAAAATAATAGTTAAGTATCAAAATAACTGTCTTATATAGGTGCAAATAGTCTCTGAATAATTGATAAGGTTTTTCTGAGGTTCCTATTTGGAGTTCTGACCTGAATATTGTAAGAAGGTACACCATTTCAGCTAATCGAGTTGGAATCAAAACTGGTCTTAAAATTGAGTTATCAGCATCATGATGTCATATCAACCAGATGGAGGCATTGTTGTGGGGCCCCATCTTCTTCTTGGAAACTTAAATGATTACTGCAGGAAAATCTATTGTTTACTGTGGAAAACTTAAACATTATTCATATAAGATATATTCAATGAAAGATACGATATAGATAAAACAGGTATGGAGAAAAGTAAATTTTTTCCTAAGATCTTTCTTCTTTCTGTACCATATCAGATGGCTCCTGACATGAGACAGAAACTCTAAGTTCTTCTTTTAATAACATGCTTGTTGTTAAACATGCTTGTTAGATAACCATTGTCCAATTCCAAAACCAGATTTGATTTTTAAGTGAGTTTATATTTCTACTGGGCATTTGATATTTATATATATGTACATATCATGTACATATGAAATTTTATCCTGCAAATGACCATATAAGTAAAAATCCTTTGTTCAGTGATCCTTTCTGAATTGTTATCTTTTCCTTTTTGAGCATCAAAATGTCCAGGGTCTCTTGACTTTCCTGCAAAGACAAGAACAGAGACCTGCCCCAACCCTTATGAGGTTTCCTTACCACCTGTATGATTGTCACCTCTACGGACAAGCTGTCATTTCTCTGTCTCAAGAGGTTTCTCATTTTCAAATTGAGTCTTTATTAATTTTGATGGTATCCATAGCTTGTCTTCTCCTGTGGAAACAAGAGCAATATCCCTTCCCCAATGTAGCACATCTTGTGGTTTCCATTCTTAGGTGAACACATCCTTGAAATACACCAAATGATTTAATTCAGAAATCTTTTCTATTATCTAATGTCTTTCTGATGCCATTGTTCCTTTCTCATTAGCATTCAGAAAAATTGACGTTAATAAAGCATTATGCAATCTATTCTGGGAGTATTTTCAATACCTTTCTGTTTGTTTATAGTTCAATTTGACCTTTCTATAACTACCTGACCTGTAGGATTGTTTGGTATACCTATAATATGCTTTATATTATAATAAACAAAAAACTGTTCCATTTTCTTAGACACATATTCTGGACCATTATCTGTCTTTATTTGTTCAGGTGTACCCATGATGGCATGACCATAACTACTAATAAATGAATGATTACTGAATCAGCCTTTTCTGAGCTCAAGGCAGTTGCCCATTGAAAGCCTGAATAAGTGTCACTGGTGTGCATACATATTTTAATTTTCCAAATTTTGTAAAATGGTTCACATTCATCTGACAGAATTCAATACTTTGAATACCCTTTGAGTTACTCCCTGTATTTGACTATAGACAGAACAAGTAGTGTGTCTCTTTATAATCTCCTTAGCTTGTTGCCATGTAATAGAAAACTCTTCCTTTAAACCTTTGCTATTGACAAGATATTTCTTATGAAATTCTGAGGTCTTAAGCACAATTCTAATCAATAATTGGTCAACTTCTGCAGAGTACCTGGCAGACCTCTATGGGATTGAATGTGTGTTATGTATATGGGACAAAGCCAATGGTGTGGAAGGTCTTTCTGTCTGTGTGTTGCTTTTATTGGTTAATGAATAAAGAACTGCTTTGAGCCTATGGCAGGGAAGAACAGAACTAGGTGGGGAAAGCTAGGCTGTATGCTGGGAGAAAGAAGGGCAGAGATAGAGAGAAGCCATGGAGCAGCCAGAGACAGACTCTGTGAATTTTATCCGGTAAGCAACAGCCACATGGCAATATACAGAATAATAGAAATGGGTTAAGTTAATATGAGTTAGTCAATAAGAAGTTAAAACTAATAGGGCAAGCAGTAATTTAATTAATACAGTTTCTGTGTGATTATTTCAGGTCTAAGCAGCTAGAAACAAACAAGCAGCCCCCTGCAACAAATTGGCACCTACATGACCAACTAAAATCCACTTAAAACCTGAGAGAGTTTGGAAAGGAATTCTAGACACAACAATAGAGAGTTTAACACAACTTTTTGCTGTTTGCTCTAGGTATGCTACAGCTCCTTTAAGAGATGTTTTCCTGATTCAGAAAAGCCACAGTTTTGAAATGCACGCTTTCTAGGCTGTGCTTCCAACATGAACTCTGGCTCTTTCAAGAGGCTCAGCACTTAAACGGGGTTTGTGAGCAATGTGCTACTGCTCGCTTGGTGGCAACATGGACCAGCTCTGTGCCAAGAGATGGGGCCCTGTGCATGGCTCTTGGAGGCAGCGAGTGGCTCTACCATGCTGGACGGGGTGAGGAAAGCGGGCAGCACCATATTTCCCCTAGCAATTGTGCCGCTTACGTTTTCAAGAAGTGCTTAGCATGTTAATAAGTGCTCCTGGACAGTAAAGGATTACAGATATGCAATAAAGACAAATTCAGATGGAAAAGACATCTAAATGGGTCACAGTTTTGAATAACTGTACATAGGCTAAAGAGAGAGAAAAGGGGGTATAGATTAAAGGAGCAAAGATAATAAAATAAACATTAAACTTGTAGAAAAAGTAATAGAATAAAAATAAGCTACATAAAGATGGAAAATTCACAGAGAATCTGGGTTATGTATATTATTGTGTTATCTTTGAATTTTTGACTGCAGAGACATTTGATTCTGGGGACTGCTAAGCAAAGCCAACATATATATTTCAAAGGTATCTTGAATTCAAAATTTGAGTCTAAAGATGTGTTGCTTTGGAAAAGAGGTACTTCTTTTCTTCCCACAGAGGATGAGAACCTGTGGATTGCTTCCAGACTAATATGGTTTGATAGACCAAGACCCCACAAAAGGTTGCTATGAACTCACTCTAAAGGAAAATGCTTTGCTCAATAGACAGCAGGAAGCAGTTTTGAAAGTACTATACCCAAATTCTCAAATATTGTTTATAAATGTTTCTTTATATTTAAGAGGGGATATGCTATAGAGATTTGCATTGGTATGGATTTGGTTTATTGATGCAAATTTATGGTCAATCTTGTTATATGTTTATTTCTGCTCTTTATTAAGGTATTGTGATTGTAAAATAATATAATGTATAATTAAGAAATATAGGTTAATAGTCATCTATAATAGTCAAGCTTGTAGTCATGTTAGATTTTCTAGATGTAGAGAGATGTATTTCAGATAGATAAGTATTCTTCAAATCTTTTCAGAAACCTTCAGAATATGGCATTTAAATGTTTTAAAAAATTAGGACTTTTCATGATAGTGAGACACATCTGCTCCTGGCAGCACCAATTACTTCAAGAGGAAGATGGGCATTGAAGAGGCTCCTTATGGAGATCTGTCCTATGTCTGATGTGGGGTTGGTCAAGATCTTTTACCATTCTGTAGGATGCAATTTTGTCTTGTTGTTGGTGTCCTTTGCTTTGCAGAAGCTTTTCAGTTTCAGAAGGTCCCATTTAATAATTGTTTCTCTCAGTGTCTGTGCTACTGGTGTTATATTTAGGAAGTGGTTTCCTGTACCAATATGTTCAATTGTACTTCCCACATTCTCTTCTATGAGGTTCAGTGTGGCTGGCTTTATTTGAGGTCTTTGATCCATTTAGATTTGAGTTTTGTGCATGGTGATAGACATGGATCTATTTTCATTTTTCTACATATTGATATCCAGTTATGCCAGCATGATTTGTTAAATATGTTTTCTTCTTTCCATTTTATATTTTTTGCTTCTTTGTCAAAAATCAAATGTTTGCAGGTGGGTGGATTAATATCTGGGTCTTCAGTTCCATTCCATTTATCCTCTTGTCTATTCTTATGCCAATACCAGGCCATTTTTAGTACTATAGCTCTGTAGTAAAGTTTGCAGTCAGGGACTGTGATACCTCCAGAAGTTCCGTTATTGTACAGGATTGTTTGGCTATTCTGGGTTTTTTGCTTTTCCATATGAAGTTGAGTACTGTTCTTTCGAGGTCTGGGAAGAATTTTGCTGAGCATTGATTGCATTGAATATGTAAATTGCTTTTTGTAAAATTGTCATTTTTACTATGTTAATTCTACCTATTCAAGAGCATGGGAGATCTTTCCACTTTCTGGTGTCTTCTTCAATTTCTTTCTTCAAATATTTAAAGTTCTTGTCATACAAGTCTTCCACTTGTTTTGTTAGAATTACTCTGAGATATTTTGTGCTATTTGTTGCTATTGTAAAGGCTTATGATTCTCTGATTTCTTTCTCATCTCATCTGGGTACAGAAGGGCTACTGATTTTTTGAGTTAATCTTGTATCCTGCTTCATTACTGAAAGTGCTTTTGAGTTGTAGAAGTTCCTTGGTAAAATTTTTGAGGTTGCTTATGTAAACTATCATATCTTCATCAAATAATGAGAGTTTGACTTTTTTATTTATATCTCTTGATCTCCTTTTGTTGTCTTATGTTCCAGCTAAGACCTCAAGAACTTTATTGAATAGACATGGAGAGAGTGGACAACCTTGTCTTGTTCATGTTTTCAGTGGGATCACTGTGACTTTCTCTCCATTTATTTGGATGTTGGCTGTTGGCTTGCTGTATATTGCCTTTATTATGTTTAGGTATGTTCCTTGTATTCTTGCTCTCTCTAAGACCTTTATCATGAGGGGATGCTGTATTTGTCAAAAGCTTTTTTTTGTATCTAATGAGAGGATCATGTGGTTTTTATTTTTCAGTTTGTTTATAAGGTGGAATACATTGTCAGAATTTCATATGTTGAACCATCCCTGCATCTCTGGGATGAAGCCAACTTGAGCATGGTGGATGATGGTTATGATGTGTTCTTGGATTTGATTTGCAGTATTTTATTGAGTATTTTTGCATCAACGTTCATAAGTGAGATTGGTCTTTAATATGATTTCTTAGTAATGTCTTTAGGTGGTTTGGAGATCAGGGTAACTGTAGTCTCATGAAAAGTGTTTGGCAATGTTCCTTCTGTTTTTATGGTGTGGGATAATTTGAGGAGTACTGGTCTTAGTTCATCTTTGAAAATCTTGTAGACTTCTGAGCTGAAACCATCTGGTCTGGGGCTTTTTTGGTTGAGAGACTTTTGATGACTGTTTCTATTTCTTTGGCAGTCATAGGCATATTCAATTTGCTTCTCTAGTCTTGATTTAATTTTGGTAAAAGATATTTACCAAAAAGTTGGCTATTTCCTGTAAGTTTTCCAGTTTTGTGGATACAAGTTTTCAAAATATGACCTGATGATCCTCTGTATTTCCTCCGTGTCTGTTGTTATGTCTCCCTTTTCATTTCTGATTTTATTAGTTTGGGTATTCTCATTTGCCTTTTGGCTAGTTTGGATAAAGGTTTTTCTATTTTGTTGATTTTATCAAAGAACCTACTCTGTCTCATTATTTCATTATATTCTGTTCTTTGTTTCCATTTTGTTGATTTTAGCTCTCAGTTTGATTACTTCCTGACATCTATTCCTCCTGGGTAAGTTTGCTTCTTTTTGTTCTAAAGTTTTCAAATGTTCTGTTAATTCACTAATATGGTATTTTTCCAGCTTCTTTATGTAGGCATTTATTGCCATGAACTTTCCTCTTAACCATGCTCTCATTGTGTTCCATAATTTGGGGTATGTTGTGTGGTCATTTTCATTGAATTTTAGGAAGTTTTTAATTTCTTTCTTGATCCATTGGTAATTCAGGTTAGCCTTGATATAGTGGGAAGGGCCTTGTTCCTTCCTCAAAACAATGTACCTTGCCTTCTCTGTGGAGTGGATGGGGGACTGGGTTGGGGAAAACATCAAGGAAATGGGAGGACAGGAGGGAGAGTAAAGTGGGATTGGTTTGTAAAATAAAAAATATAGGTTTTTTTTAAAAATTAAAATTAAAAAATGATTGAACATATATTTGTACTTGACTAAAATTTGACTTCATCAGAAAAAAAAATAGATAGTCTAAAGCATGACAGAAAATCCACCATTTTCTGCAAAGCTTTTTCACAACACCAGTGGAAGCATGAATCTTTAATTCTTGCAATGTTTTGGTCATGTTTCTAAGAGAAACTTTTTTCTATAATGGACAGGTATCTCTCAGGACAGTGTGTCTCTTTGATACACTGTAGACTCTTTTGTTTTGATGGATTTTTGTATTTATTCCTATCCCAATAAAATGAACAACAGAAGTGTGTATCTGTAATACTGAACAACTATATCAATTAGAGTATGATTATAATATTTGATTTTAATCTCTTATATTTTGTGGGTCAGACAACTTTATAAAATTATAAATAATTTTATATTTATTCTAATTTTAAATAGAATCCCCAAATTCATTTGTAACAATGTCTACAAATTTCTCAAAATATTGACAATATGTCTATCAGTTTGTTCCATAAATTCCACTTCATAATTCATATTAGCAGTAAGGAAACTTAAATCTTAAAAGGTTATTTTTGCATTCATTTTTCTGCAGTGGTATTCACAAAAGCCTTGACATGGAAGCATCAGGTTTTCACTACAGAGAAGCTGATAAAGAAAATAATGTTTCCCCAAATTTTAATATTATTCAGGCTGAAAATAGAAAGTATTGCCCTGTGTGTCATCATGAATAAAACAGAACTAGTGGTGCTAAGCTGAGAAAGCCAGGCAAAGAAAGACAAGTGTTTCTTGGTATCATTTAAACTATGAATCATACAACTTTGGCTTTGGGAAAAAGGAGGAAAAGTGGATATGAATGGAGTGTAGAATAAAGAAATTAGGAAAAAGGTTTTTAAAAGTTTCAGCATTCAAGCCATGTGTAACATAAAACTATATTTATTAAAATCTATACTATACATGGGAAATTACATGAGAGTGGGGTCACACACGTCCATGCACACACACACAAACACAAGCACACATAAATACAAACTGCAACTATGTACGTAATTGATAAATTCCTTTAACAGTGTTGACACATTCTGTCTAAAGTGGAACACAGATATGAATAACAATCAGTAGGAGAAAATCTGAGGGAAAAATGTGATACCATTTTTAAAATTATTTTAGCTATTCTGGTTGGGGTAACATGAAATCTGAAAGTATTTTCAGTTTGCATTTGTCTGAGGGCTGAGGTTACTAAAAAACAATGTATATAAATATATAATGATACTAAACCTAAATATTCCTTAGTGTTCAATGTTCTCAGTACTTTGTGTATTGTAGATGCCAATCCTCTATAAGACATGCAGCTGGTAAAGACTTTTATCATTCTGTAGGTTGGCTTCTCACTTGAATGTTGGTGTCCTTTACTGTACAGAAATGTTTTAGGTGTGTGAATTTTTCACATTTACAGCGGTGTCGCCTGTGTGACAACAATGCCTCTGGTTTGGGGGACACAGGATGGGGGGTTTGTGTCGATTGCGGATAGGCCTCCGGCGGTTTTTTTGTTCAGGTCATGAACTTGAATGGAGGATCATGTTTTTACTGCTGTCATAGATGGTTAGCTGCCTCTTTTTTGTTTGTTTGTTTGTTTGTTGATAATGTTTTTGTTGTATTTGGCCAAGCGCATAATCTTACCAGAGAACCCCTTGATGTTCCTGCGAATGATAAGTCTGATAATGATACTAAAACAGTGCTCGAGATGACACCAGTGGTTCAAGCCCTTGTGCAAATTCTGGATAAAAACAATAAAGAGATCACGGGGGTATTATGGATGAGTTACAGCAGCGGGAACTTTTCCTAAAAATAAAAATTAAAAAACCAGAAAAAAATCCCTTACAAGATTGCCTCCCCTGGTGCTTAATCAATAGAAAACAAAATATATTAAATCAACTTAAAAATGCCTTTGCTAGATGGGACAAAGACTTTGGTCGTTCTCCAGATTATAGATATAATAAATTTCTTGAAGCAACAGGACATCACGATCTAGGTCAAAGAATAGCTTAGGCTTACAGAAGGAGGGAGTTGATATCAACAATAGCAGCGATAGACATAATTCTTAAAAACAGATGGTGTGACCAAAAACATAGCAACAAATATGTTAGTTTCTCTTTTGCCTAAAGCTGTTTCTCTTTGATTCATGTATATAAACCCTGAACTGTAAAAGTAAAATTACAACAGATTCAAAACACAATCGTGTGTTTGTCTGTCTGTCATCGCCAAACCCCAGCTTTCCTGAGTACCTTCGCCCTTGTTCTCCATAGGTCTGAGGCTCTCCCAGAGCCGGTCTGCAGCAGGTGGCGCCTGAACAGGGACTTGAAGAACAGGTAATTCTTTCCCTCTTTTCTCTCCTTTCACGGTTAGGGGTCGGCTCTTGCCAGGGATCTACAGTCCCGCCGATAAAGGATCATCGGTTAAGCGCAAGTAATCACGTAAGCAACCATGGGGCAACAAGTAACAAAACAAGAAAGGATGTTATTATCCATGTTTAAACATGCTTGCCAGTAGAGGTCTGAAGGTATCAGAAAAGGCATTGTTAGATTTCATTGCCTTTTTCAAGAAAGTCAGCCCTTGGTTTCCGGAGGAAGGGTCTCTCACATTGCCTGAGCGGAAGAGGGTTGGTAAAGAAATGCGCAGGTATGTTCAGAACCATGGAGAGCAGGAGTTGCCTCCTCATGCATACCCTTTATGGTTGCAAGTGGGTGAATCACTCACTGATGCAACTAATTTTGAAGGACTAATACATGAGACACCATCCCAAAAGGAAGATGAGTCCCCGATTAATAAAGGGACTACTTACAGGGCTACAGATAAAAGTGCCATATTAAAAGAGCCCCTGAAAACTCCTTCCCCTACGGAGGTTGTAGATGCCACTATTGAAGACGAGGGTAATGAAGAGGATGATGATTGGGATATGGTTGATGAAATGACAAAAAGAGATTTTGAGGATGATTCTAGAGATCACGAACCTCCTCGTGTGGCTTTCCCTGCCAAAATACCAAAAAGAAAGACGCCCCGCCGGCACCCCCAAATTCCCCCAATGGGTTTTCGGGGTGCTGTAGAAGAGACTCGCAGGGCAGGATATTTCTCCTTTGCTTTTCCGGTTGCAGAATCCCCGAGGGATGATGAGGGTCCCCAATGGGAACCCCTCCCTCTAAAAACTTTGAAGGAACTACAATCTGCAGTTAAGACAGTTGGACCTTCGGCTCCCTGCACCTTGCAGGTAGTGGATGCTGTGGCCAGCTTGTGACTTACACTGTATGATTGGCATGAAACTGCAAAAGCCACTCCTAGTGCTGGAGACGATATAGTGTGGAAAACTAAATATGAGCATCCAAAAAAACCGTCGTGACTTCCCTTAAAAAGAGAGGCCCTAAGCCTACTATGAGCATGTTACTGGGAACAGATGACTATGCTACTCCTCACGCACAAGCAATCATTCCTTGAGAAGTTCTTGAGGCCATTACACAAAATGCAGTCATGACATGGAGAAAGATACCCCCCTCCGGGAACCAAAGAAAGCACCTTGTCAGGCATCAGGCAGGGTAATGAGGAGTCTTATCAGGACTTTATCTCTAGACTGGAAGAGGCTATTCATAGGATGTTACCTCCCTCAGAAGGGACAGATCTCCTACTGAAACAGTTGGCCTGGAAAATGCCAACACACTGTGTCAGGACCTCATAAGACCTATTAGAAAGACAGGGACAGTACAGGACTATGTAAAAGCATACATGGATGCCTCACCAGCCGTAGAGCAAAGAATGGCCTATGATACAACTGTAAAGGGACAAAAATTCAACACCTATGTCAAAAAGACCTTTGGGGGAGGAAAAAAAAAATCCCCTGGAGAGCCCACATGCTATAAATGTGGTCTATCAGGACATGTTCAAAAAACTGCCCTATAGGCAACTCGAATGAAGGTAATAGACAGCCTCCCCCAGGAATATGTCCCCGGTGTAAAAAGGGAAAGCCCTGGAAAAATGAATACAAGTCAAAATTCCACAAGGATGGAACTCCATTAGGCACTGAGGACACAAAGCCTCAGCTGCCAAAAAACTAGAAACGGGGCTTCCCCTTAGCCCCGGGAACAAAAACCTGCTATGGGAAAACAGAAAGAAACAGAGGCCTCTGGCTTGAACCCAGAGGCACTGGCCTTTACTACCCATGACCTACCTAGAGCTACTCCAGAAAATGCAAGTCTGGATCTAGCCTGCACCAAGGATGTCATCCTATCCCAATGGGATGGCATGGCTCTAATTCCAACTAATGTCAATGGGTCATTGCTGCCACAGACTATAGTTCTGATTATTGACAAAATCTCGAATTATGTTAAAAACTTAGAGGTATTACCAGGGGTGGTGGACTCAGACACTCAAGCAAACATTAAGGTCATAGTGAGACCTTTAAAAAAATACAGTTACATAAAGGACAGAGAATTGCCCAGCTGTTGCTCTTGCCATATGTTAACCTCCTCAATCCTGTAATGAAGGAGGAAAGGGGACAGGGCCAATTTGGCTCTACAGAGATTGTTGCCTGGGCTCAGCATTTAAATGAAAGGCCTTTTAAGGTCATCAAATTAAATGGGAAAGCTTCAGAGGCCTCCTGGACACGGGAACAGACAGGACCTGTATCATAGGATCAGAGTGGCCAGGAAATTGGCCAGTGCACCAGACAAGCTCATCCCTCCTAGGTCTAGATATGGCCTCAGGAGTCATGCAAAGTGCTCAACAACTACAATGGGAGTTAAAAGGAAAAACTGGATTGATACAGCCCTATGTGCTCCACTCTCTCCCCTTTACTTTGTAGGGGAGAGACATTATGGAAACAATAAATTTAAAACTGGTGACTGCTGATCATTTAAGTGAACAGCATTTTTCATAGAGGCCACTGTAAATAAATAAATAAAATATTCCCAAAATTCTTCCACTGCTGTCCATCTTGATGTTGTCTTTTTTTCCTCCATATTCTTTTATTTCGCTTCCCAAAGGGCAGGGCACCATGCCCTCTTTTAAGGAAGCAGCGAGATGGAGAAGGGGGGGAGCAGGAGGGGACTGGGAGAAGGGGAGGAAATGTGAAGTTTTTTTGAAGTAAAATCAACTTTTACAGAACCAGAGACAAAATACATCTCCATATCCATGAAAATAATATCCCCCAGTATGTGACACTAAGAAATACAGGTTTTTATGCAGATGTTCACAATGCAAGGGTACTCGTAGGATATGGGATTTGTTGGGAACTAAAGAGAAAACAGGTTGATAATCAGATGAGTTTTGGACTTTGGTTCTGCCACTCACTTTCATCATAGATAATCTAAGTATGATTTGAGCCCCAGGTTTTTATTTTGTGTTGCTTTTGTTGCTTTTGCTGTTTGTTCTGCTTTATATATTTTTAAAAATTTATTTATTTATTTAATGTATATGAGTGTTCTATCTGCATGTATGACTCTATGCCAAAAGAGGGCATCAGATCCCACTACAGATGGCTGTAAGTAACCATGGGAATTGGACTCAGGACCTCTGGAAGAGCAGTCAGTGTCATAACTACTGAGCAACCTCTCCAACCTCACTGTTTTGTATTTTTAATCAGCAAAAAAAATAAAATATTAAGACCTATCTTATAAATCTGGTCAAGACAAAGAGATACCTTAAATCATCTAATTCCAGACCTGGCACAACCCTGGTTATGGTCTACCTACAGGCTTGTAGACATCCCTATCTCAGAATGCCTCTATTGGCTTCAATGCAGCAGCCTATCACTGGGGATTCTAACAGCAGTGGCTGGTGCTACTACCATTTTCAATCCTCAGAGCAGCCAAAGAAGATACTTATGTGAGGCAAAACAAAAGGTTCTTAAGTTTTGTGTGGGGGGGTGTTTTTTGTTTTTCTTTTTTGGGTGGTGTTTTTATTTTCATTTGTTTTTAAGTTCAGGGGCTGTGCTGTAGCTCAATGGTAAAGTGTTTTACCCCTGTACCAATTATACCAATGTAAAAGACTCTGGGTTATATCCCCAGCAGTGTGTGTGTGCGTATGTGTGTGTGTGTGTGTGTGTGTGTGTGTGTGTACACAGGTACCTTTACCCACTGAGCCATCTTGCTGGCCCTAAGTATTATTTTGTAAAATAATATAGGTAGTGAATAAACTAATAAGAATGATAGATATAATAAAACTATGTCATGTTTCTGACTACAGTTATGAAGCATGATCTACCAT
>PVIU01027047.1:0-21078 GCA_004026605.1 Ondatra zibethicus | reverse complement strand
GATGGGGGTGGGCCTTGGACTTCCAACAGGGCAGGGCACCATGCCCTCTTTCAAGGAAGAAGGGGGAGGGAGGAGGGGTGGGGGGTAGTGGGAGGGGACCGGGAGAAGGGGAAGAAAGGAAAAATTTTTTTTTTTATCTTTAATTATGTTCTTGAATGGAAAAAATAAAACAAAACAATGTATGGAAAAAAAAAAAAAACAAATCTAGGCACATCTTAAGCCTCTCTGAGATCAGAGTCTGATATGTAAATCAGACCTTCAGCATGTTGCAGACTTTTGACTAGGTTTTTTCAGACTATGTGTTTTGCACAGCTGTATGTCTCTCATTTCCTCTTCCCTCTAACTGAAGGGAGAAATATCTGACAACTGTTCTTTGATGTGGCAAATTTCAGTTCTATCTATCCTTAGTGCAGTAATCGCAATCTGATAATAGCCTGTCTTTTGCTGCACACATGTGCTTTTAACACTTTGGTTTTGTGGGAAATGGCTTTATGGTGTGAGTAACTTGGAAATTGACCACTATCTGCAGGGGTGGAAGGGATACCTTTTCCTTGATTACTTTGGTCTTTGGATTCCAGTGTTTTGTACATCTCGTCATATGGAAACAATAGCCCTACAGATTTCAAAATGACATGTCCTAATGCAATCTGAGATTCTGAGGCCTTGAGCCTTCTAATAGCACATTATGGAGCTATTAAATCAAGATGTAGGTTTGATTCTTCCCTTGGAGATCTATAGTTCTTAATGTGGTGATCTGCCTGTAATTGATATATAACATGCAACAGTTAAAATTATGCCCATTCTAGCTTTGATGCATGACAGTACTGACATTGCCTGGGACTCTGTTAGGTCACTAATAGCCAGAGTTGATTTGATTACTACCACTACTACTACTGACAATGGTAACTCCTATTTATGTAATGCTTGCCATGTGTAGCATGTGATGAGACAGGCTCAAAGGGGCTATTTTTATCAACATTAGGTAGTAGGCAGTAGATCCTGGATTTTAATGCAGGAGATGGGGCACCATCATCACATTGCTTTTGCATGCCACCTTGATCATGGAAGAGATTGCAGAAGAGCAGTCACTTAGAGCCAGCAAAGTGGAATTAGGGAACTCAAGCAAAGGCTCTTATCACAGTTCCTCAACATATGCCTTTGATGTGATGTCATAGGGTAAGCACAGACAACTAACGATCAACTGGGCTGTCCCCATACTCTGAGAGATTTAGATAACAACGTTGCCTCTGTTTTGAATAAGCAGTTGTCTGGAACAGGTCCTGACTCAGTTTATCAGTCCATAAAATTTAGGGTGTAACTCTCGAGTGCCGATCTGAGAGTAGGAGATGATGGGGCATATAAAGAGAGGAAAGTGGAGAGTTGCCCTCTTGTGTGGTTTTCCATCTATCTGTGCAACAGAAGAAGAGAAAGGAAAGACAGTGATAGGCATCACCTAACAGGTGAGCGCCATTGACAAGAGTCTCTACAGAACAACCAACAGTTAACATTATTCTTAAGAATATTCAGAGAATGTGCTATCTGCAGTATCCTACATACAACTGAGTTTTATTAAAAACTCCATTTTATCCCCACTTTACAGGTAGTGCTATGAGACTAAAAGATATTTAAGTCAAGTCTCCCAGCAGCACATGCAAAATTTTAATTAAAATGTCACAATACTAATTAGTTATGTCAAAGCAAAGTGAAGGGCAAATAGTTATTTTTCTCTTTATAATATTATTTTACATTTTAAATTTTATTTTGCTTGTATGTGCAAACACACATATGTGTCATGGCATGTGTGTGGATGTCAGAGGGCAACTTACTGTAGTCAGTTCTCTTGTTCTCTTGGTTTGGGGGATTAAACTTGGGTCCTCAGGTTTGGTAGCAGTGACTTTACACTCTGAGCCCCTCACTCATCCTCTTTTGAAAAGTGTTATTTATTTGTATAAATATAGAGGGCACAGTGTGATCATTTGATCCATATTTACAGTGCTTAAAGTTCCAATCTGAATAGTTAACATTTCTATTTCTTTAAACATTTATTCATCTATATTTCCTAATTTTAATTTTTAGTTAACATACAAAATATTGGGTCTCATTATGATATGTAATGATATAGATATAGGATATGTATACTTTTCTCATACTCCCAGCCTGCCACCAGTCCGCTTAGCAATCCAAATAGTATACCTCTTGGTTTTGGTGTGCTCCTCTCTCATACACACGATGTATGTAAATGTATAGTTATGGTTATATATAGTTAAACCTAGATTCTGCATATGAAAGAAAACACATGCTATTTGTCATCCCTCCCCACCGAGGGACCCTTCTTCCTTCTGCTAGTTCTTCCTCCCAGATCTTTTATTAATACATAATAATTACATATATTTACAGGACACTGTTAAACACATGTTTGCTAATTCTAATACTCTTTATGATGTAGCTCTACAGTTACATGCAAAAGTGTTCCCATGCACCTGCACATATTCATTGGTACGCAGTGTTATTTTTGGAAGGGTTCTGTTTTGTTTCAGTAGAGTGGCAATCCACAGCCAAGAATCATATCTCCCTCAATATTTGAAAAATTCCTTATTCAGTTCATGGCAAAGAGTCACCTGTCTGAGCAATGCCTGCTATATGCCTGCCATAGTGATGGCGTAGTCACAGAGGCCCCCTGTTTGGCTGAGGGAGACTGCAGGCTCTGATTTGACCCTTAGCTGGACTCGGTTTCTTACTATCACTGTGGGACTTCAAATAAATATTATTGTTTTTCATAATAACATTTATTAAGCATCTATGTGGTTTCCAGTACTGACGGAGAGCTCTCCAAGGGGGAAGCACGTTGCGCTAACGTGTTTAGGAAGCTGTGCAGGTTCGTACAGCTATTCCCGGGGCAGCAATGAGCCTGGATATGGTATTGACTGAAAAGTGCGTGCAGCCTCCCTGAAGAAAGCAGCTGTCAGCTCCCGTGGGACTGGGTTTTGTTTTCACGGATTGGGTGAATCATGTGTCAAACTGCACCTTTGCCTCTTGTCCAGATTTCGTCTGTGAGGAAACTCTTAGAATCCAGAGAACCACTGATCCGCGTGGTGAGGTCATTTAAATCTGAAAATCCAAGCTCACGGGATAACAGCCCACACTCCTTCATGGAGTTCTCAGCTATTCACTGAGCACCCTGTGTCAAGAATTACAACAGCGGCTTCGGGTGGTGCAAAAAGTCCTAAAATAAGATCTCTGATCTTAAGACATTTGTCACTAAAGACACCATTACAGATAATTAGAAACCAAAGCAGGAAGTCACAGATGCACAGGAAGGGTAAGAAACTGTGACCTAGCGAAAAACTGCTCTCAGGGGGTCACTAGTAATGCCTGCATTTCCAGCATTGTTAAAATGTCCAGGAGCCAAAGTAAGAATTTCACACCAACAACTCTATGAATTTATCAAAGAACCTAGGGACCAAAGTAGCCTCCTTTCTCTACCTAAGTCTGAATCAGTAGAAAAAAGGATGGATGGTGAACAATGATTGTTATTACTGATAAAAGCCTTGCTAGTGGATCTAATTCCCAACTACATCTTGGATAATCCCACTGTAGAGGGAGTTGGAATGTACAGAGCAGACCCTCTTAGACAGGGCATTAGCCACCACCAACCCCCCCAAAATACAAAGGGATCAACAGATTAAGATTCCTATGTTCTGGATTTTCTAGATCTCACTGCCACTATTCAAAAACGGTGGAACTGTAGACGTGACTTCTGACTGACTGAACTTAACATACCAGATGCCTCCCTCCTTCTTTCTGATTGGATGTAACATTACCAGATGCCTCCCTCCATCTCTCTGATTGGATGTAACATACCAGATCCCTCCCTCCTTCTTTCTGATTGGATGTAACATACCAGATGCCTCCCTCCATATCCATGGGGAGCAAGAAGAGAGGCCTGCGTTTTTGGAGAAAATCTCTGCCTAGAAAAGGAGGTGTGAACAGTGGACTTCTTAGAGTTTTAATTCTCTGTTCATTGGTTTACCTATTAAGCACATGATGCCATGGGTATGGCTTTTACCCAGGGTAGGGGTAGCAGCAGTTGCATGACCCCTTCCTATAAGTGTGAAGCCCTGCACTTCTCCTGGGGGAAGTTGGGGGAGTTCTCTAGAGTAGCATAGGCTTTATCCCAGAAATCTCTAAAATAGTTCAGAATAGATCTTTATTTAAATGTACTCTAATGCTATATTGTCCTAAAGGTCGGAAAACTTGACCTATTTTTGTCCCAAATTATTTCCATCCATAAATAAAATGTAGGCTGTTTGGGTTTCTGAATCATGAATATGTATCACTATTGACATTCATAAATGTGCTTGAATAATAAAATACGAGCACAATAGAGGGAGAACAGAAGAATTCAAATTTGGATCTAAAATGCTCTCTTATTAGCAATCATCTTAGAAGTAATTAAAGCCCTCAAATTAATTCCTTTTGCAAGTTAAGGACCCCAAAGTCTCACATTGAAAAAGAATTAGAGACAGCATGAAATTGTCATGCACTGATAGGTTTAAAGTAACTTAAGCTCATCTTTGCCTAATTTCTTATTCTGTTCTCAACTACACTTCCATTTGCAGGGTGGTGGGGGCTGGAGGGATGTGTGCAGCTGGAATTCTGTAAGCAGACACTGCCTGGGCAGGGTCAGCTCTCTCTGGAGCGGATAGAGTTCCTTCAGAACCTTGGAAGCTGACGAAGTTAAAGACAAATTCTCTAATTCTTTGCTCTGAAATGAAGCCAAGGACTGTCAAGCCTATCACGGCAGGGACCTCATACCCACCATATTTAGGAAGCAGCATAATTCTCAGGTTTCATACAAATTTTCAGAGGCAGAATTATCTTGCTAGATGCAAGTGCCCACGGTAAACTGAAGAAGGAAAGTTGCTGAAAAGAAGATACAATCGCAACATCTCAGAGGTGATTACATTGTTTGCCATCTAGATGCTAGACCTGCCAACTCACATGAGAGGATCTCTCCAGGAGAGTGAGTTAGTTAGCTTTTCATTGTTGTGTTCAAAATAAATGCCTGGAATAAACAGCTCCATGGAGAACAGAAATGTTTTACTTCACAGTTGCAGAAAGTTGAGTTTACCACAACTGGGGCAACATTGGAAAGCATAATGTCTTGTGTGATGGAGGCCAGGGCACAGACAAAGAGAGGTGCCTGCGCTTAGCTGGTTTTTTTTTTCTTTTTGCATAATCTTATCAAGGGATATGCATCAAATCTGAAAATGCTTGGAGAAAAGGAAAACAGGACCTGGAAGGTTGACTGTAATTGTGTTTTAAACAGTGTAATCAGGGAAGGGCAGGGTGCAAAGGGAATTCGTGAAGAGCCCATGGAGATAAGAGAAGAGCTATGCACAGTCTCATAGATCATGTTGCAGGTAGAACCCAATCAGAGCAAACCTCTGCAGTGAATGTGCAGGAATGCTTAAGCAGAGGAAGGGAGTGTGCAACAGGAAAGACACCAGGAAAAGAAGCTGAGAGGTGAGGAGGTGGACATCTCTAAGGCCTTGTGCTCTTGTTTCATTTCTGTTGCTGTGATCAAACACCCTAAAAACAAGGGGAAGAAAGGCTTTATCTGGCTCACAATTCCAGGTTATAGTCCATCATTTCGGGGGGGTCACAGAAGCGGGGACTTGTGATATCTGGTCACACCACATCCATGGGGTTGCGGGGGAAGTGGACACAACCCCTACATGTTGTCTGCTTGCTTTGACCTTCTGACTAGGGAATGGCAGCCCCAGGAAGGGGCTGAGTCTTCCCACCTTACTTAACAATCAAGACAATCTCTCGCAGACACATCTGACAAAGATAATTACTCAACTGATACTTTCTTTCTAGGTCATCCAAAGATGTGGCAAACTAACATTGAAAACTAATCAGCACAGGCTTATCTGTAGAGTCAGCTTTTTAATCAAAGAGGAATGCGATCATGAGAATTCTGAGCAGAAGAGTGACTTGAAGTGTCCTTTGGGCCGTGAGACAACCACCACCCTGGTCAGGTCTAAGCTTGACCTAAAATTGCTTTATTTCTATTTATACAACACAATTCTGATAGGACTGCATAGAGTCCTATTCTGGACTTCATAGGCAGCTTCCCCTAGAGCCTAGACAGCACTTTTCTCCGGCTACAATTGTACACTGCTTTAAATACTCTTCAGTGGTCCTTCTTGCCTTCTGTTCATAAACCTCTCTGAGTTTTCCTGCAGTCTTTGCTCTTTGTTGGAAATTCTCAGCTTTCTTTCACTATGGACTTGATATTTGTGGTTTGGAATTGCAACAATAACCGGGATTCTGACTTTGTTAGGAGGGATGCAGACTCTGTCTCAGAGCTGATACATCTCTGTGTCAGAGAGATTTATCTGACATCCAGGTACAGGTGAGTCACCTCTCCCTCTACCAGTGCTATCCAGAAGGGTTCAGTCTGAGTTCATCTTCTGTTTACAACTCTCTTTGTCTTCAGGATATTATTTTATATTTTATACTCATTTTGTCTGTGTTCTAAGGCCTGGCCCTTCTTCTGATGGAAGCATTTCTTTCTCTAATGGGGCCACCTCACTTACTTGTTTTCATTCTTAGGACATAGCAGGGCCCACTGAGGCTAGGACCTGTATCTTGGGCCCTCAAATCAGCCTTCTGGAATTTATTCTGTTTCAGGCACTACCCCTGGAATGCTACATAAATATTATTATGGATCAGCAAATCTCAGAAAACCCAAGCTTTCACTCAAGAATAAAGTTGTTCATTGTCACCCCATTTGAATAATGAGATTAGTGGAACTGTTACCCTTAGGGGTGGGTCAACACTAATCTATTAAGGCATTTCTTCATTCGATAAATGTAAAGTAAATATTAAATTGAGAAGAAGAATTTGGAAAGAAAAATTGCCTAGAAATAACCTCCTTCAACAAGGACAAGGAAGCAATAATTTTCGGCCCTGGGATGCCAAGAATCATTTTTATGGCACTGGACCCCTGAAGAACTGGCGGTGGTCCATGTAGTATCGTGAGTGTTAGAATTTGCACTTGATCCCTCTAGTCATTTGAACTGTGTGAAAAAAAAAATGCCTGTTGCCAGCCTACGCCCTATTGGTTACTCGGAGAGTAAGTATTATTACTCCACTTGAGAATTGCTTTCTAAAAAAGAGATTCCAATTAAAGATACTTTCAAATGCTAGAATGTCAGGACGTGCTAGGCACTTTAATGCTCTGCCACCCATCCTCCTGTCTCTACTTTGGCTCTTTCGCAGCACTTAGTGACCCACTTTGAACACGTCAACATTGGACTCTCTGCTTGTAAAGCTTAGAAGGCATAAATACTATATGTAGATGCCTTGAATCTTTTAACCTTGGTTACAACTTGAAATTCTTCCAAGGTTCTTAACTGGAGAGTTTCTCCAGCACAGTCAGTACATTTCCCTGAAGCAAGATCAGTTTAGGCAGAGCATCCAGAGTTCCAGAGATCCACAGCTGCGTGTGCTTAGTGTCAGGGGAACAGGATGCAGTTGGCTAGCAATAAGCACACTTGAAGACATTGCACTTGCTAGTGCATTAGATGCTGGCTCCTCATTCTTCTTCAAATATTAAACAAGGGCTCTATTTCAAGCATGGTGGTAGATGATTGATTTTTTTCAATACTGGATTGCCTTATAGGTGGACCCTATTTGAAGTAAGCCTGAATATCTCAATAATGCACTCAAAGGCCTGCTGTATTTGTTCTCATGACACCAGCCGACCATTTGGTAAAGACACAGAACAATATAAACTTATATGATTTTGATTTCTGGTGATGAATATTCCTTATTGGAGTGAGAACAAAGTCACAGATAACAAAGTTACAGCATTAGGATGGATCTTAGACATCCCCAAAATCTAACTCCTAGTATGATCCCAAGTCTATGAAGTGATCTACTAATTAATTTGTTGATATATTACCTACTCAATAACTATTGATTAGTTGATGACTAGTCATAAAATATTCTGATAAACACTTGTCTTAGTTAGGGTTTCTATTGCTGTGAAAAGACACCCTGACCATGGCGACCCTTAGAAAGCACAACACTTAGTTGAGCTGGTGTCTTACAGTCCAGAGATTCAGTCCATTGTCATCATGTGCAGAGCATGCTGATCTGCAGGCAGACATGGTGCTGGTCATCATGGTACAGAGCATCCTGATCTGCAGGCAGACATGGTGCTGGTCATCATGGTGCAGAGCATGCTGATCTGCAGGCAGACATGGTGCAGAGCATGCTGATCTGCAGGCAGACATGGTGCTGGTCATCATGGTGCAGAGCATGCTGATCTGCAGGCAGACATGGTGCTGGTCATCATGGTGCAGAGCATGCTGATCTGCAGGCAGACATGGTGCTGGTCACATCTTCATCAGAAGGCATCAGGAAATGGACTGTGACACTGAGCGAAGCTCAAACAAAAGAGACCTCAAGGCCCACCCCACAGTAACTCAGCTCCTTCAACAAAGTCAAACCTCCCAACAGTGCCACTCCCTATGAGCTAATGTGGGCCAATTACATTTGGACTTCCACAGCACTGCAGATCTAGAGGTAAGCAGGGTAAATTTGGCCTGTGTCCTCATAAATCTTATAAATATGGAAGGGGAATAACCATTAAGCAGAGTATTCATATAGCTAACCTTTAATTGCACAGACAGGGAGCTTGTTAGTGGGGAAGTAATGGGGAAAACTCTGCCCTGGTCTAAAGAAGTCAAGGAGGCTGCTCTGATAAAATGTGGATGTGTAGAAAGAATGATGTAGATGGAGGGAACTGGGTACTTATAGATTTGAAGAAGCATGCTGTATTAAAAAAAAAGCTGATTTAAGCAATATGTATCCACAAATCTAGCCCTACAGAAAGTAGTAGAAGGAAAACCCTAACCCAAGGAAGCTAACTGCACCCACAAAAACACAGGCATCTGATAACCCTCCAGTAGCATAAACCAAAGAAAGGAAACACACAAACACTACTACTGAAAAATAATTGAAATTAAGAATTACTGTTCATTAATATCGCTTAATATCAATGGACTCAATTCATCTATAAAAAGACACAGGTTAAGAGGATGGATACAAAAACAGGATCCAGCCTTCTGCTGTATACAAGGAACACATCTCAACCCCAAAGACAGACACTGCCTCAGACTAAAGAGTTGGGAAAAGGTTTTCCAATTAAATGGACCTAAGAAACAACTGAATGTAGCTAATATCTAACAAAATTGATTTCAAACTAAAATCAGTCAGAAGAGATGGAGAAGGACACTTTTTACTCATAACAGGAACAATCCATCAAGATGTAGTCTCAATCCTGAACATCTCTGCCCCAAATACAAGAGCACCCACATATGTAAAAGAAATATTATTAAAACTTAAATGGTACATCAAACCCCACACACTAATAGTAGTAGACTTCAACACTCCACTCTCGCCAATGGACTGGTCAACCAGCAGAAACTTAACAGAGAAATAAGAGAACTAACAGATGTCATGAATCAAATGGACTTAACAGACATCTATAGCACATTCCACCCAAACACAATATACCTTCTTCTCAGCACCTCATGGAACCTTCTCTAAAATTGATCACATACTTGGTAACAAAGCAAACCTCCACATATACAAAGTAATTGGAATAACCCCCTGTGTCTTATCGGATCACCAGAGATTAAAGTTAGAATTTAACAACAATACTACTCTCAGAAAGCCTACAAACTCATGTAAATTGAACAATGAACTACTGAACAACCCCTGGGTCAAGGAAAAAAAAGAAAGAAATTAGAGACTTCCTTGAATTCAATGAAAATGAAGGCACAAAGTATTCAAACCTATGGGACACTATGAAAGCAGTTCTAAAAAGAAAATTCATAGCACTAAATGCCCACATAAAGAAAATGGAGAAAGCTAACATTAGTGACTTAATTGCACACCTGAAACTCTAGAACAAAAAGACTCATTCAGGAGGAGTAGAGGACAGGAAATAATCAAATTGAGGGCTGAAATCAACAAAATAGAAACAAAGAAAACAATACAAAGAATCAATGAAACAAAGAGCTTGTTCTTTGATAAAATCAACAAGAATGACAAACCCTTATCCAAACTAATCAAAAGGCAGAGAGAGAACATCCAAATTAACAAAATCAGAAATGAAAAGGGGGACATAACAACAGACACTAAGGAAATTCAGAGAATCATTAGGTCTTACTACAAAAACCTGTACTACACAAAATTGGAAAGTGTAAAATAAATGAACAATTGTTTTAGATAGATATCACATAAGCAAACTAAATCAAGAACAGGTGAGCAATTTAAATAGACCTATAAACTGCAAAGAAATAGAAGCTGTTATCAGAAACCTCCCAACCAAAAAAAGCCCAGGGCCGGATGGTTTTAGTGCAGAATTCTACCAGAACTTCCAGGAAGAGCTATACTCCTCAAAGTGTTTCACACAACAGAAACAGAAGGAACATTGCCAAACTCTTTTTATGAGGTTAGAGTTACCCTGATACCAAAATCACACAAAGATTTAACCAAAAAAGAGAATTACAGACGAATCTCACTCATGAACATGAATGCAAAAATACTCAATAAAACACTGGCAAAACGAATCCAAGAACACATCAAACAAATCATCCACCATGATCAAGTCAGCTTCATTCCAGAGATTCAGGGCTGATTCAACATATGAAAATCTATCAATGTAATCCATCATATAAATAAACTGAAAGAAAAAAACCATATGATCATTTCATTAGATGCTGAAAAAGCATTTGACAAAATCCAACACCCCTTCATGATAAGGGTCTTGGAGAGATCAGGGATACAAGGAACATATCTAAGCATAATAAAAAGCAATATACAGCAAGCTAACAGACAACATCAAATTAAATGGAGAGAAACTCCCAGTGATTAATCAGGAACAAGTCAAGGCTGTATACTCTCCCCATGTCTGTTCAACATAGTTCTTGAAGTTTTAGCAATAGCGATAGGACAACAAAAAGAGATCAAGAAGATTCAAATTGGAAAGGAAGAAGTCAAACTTCCATTATTTGCGGATTATACTATAGTATATATAAGTGACCCCAAAACTTCTGTCAGAGAACTCCTACAGCTGATAAATACCTTAAGGTGATGTGGCAGGATACAAGATCAACTAAAAAAAAATCAGTAGCCCTCCTATACACAAATGATAAAGAAGCTGAGAGGGAAATCAGAGAAACATCACCTTTCACAACAGCCACAAATAACATAAAAATTCTTAGGGTAACACTAACCAAAGAAGTGAAAGACCTATTTGATAAGAACTTTAAGTCCTTGAAGAAAGAAATTTAAGAAGATACCAGAATATGGAAAGATCTCCTATGCTCCTGGATAGGAAGGATCAACATAGTAAAAAGACAATCCTACCAAGAGCAATCTATAGATTCAATGCAATCCCCATCAAAATACCAACACAATTCTTCACAGACCTTGAAAGAACAATAATGAACTTCATATGGAAAAACAAAAAACCCAGGATAGTCAAAACAATCCTGTACAATAAAGAAACTTCCAGAGGCATCACCATCCCTCACGTCAAGCTCTATTACAGAGCCACAGTAATGAAAACAGCTTGGTATTGGCATAAAAACAGAGAGGTTGATCAATGGAATCTAATCGAAGACCCAGATTTTAATCCACACATCTATGAACACCTGATTTTGACAAAGAAGCTAAAAATATACAATGGAAAAAAAGTATCTTCAACAAATGGTGCTGTCATAACTGAATGTCAACATGTAGAACAGTGAAAATAGATCCATATCTATAGCCATGCACAAAACACAAGTACAAATGTACTAAAGATCTCAATATAAATCTGACCATCGTGAACCTGATAGAAGAGAAAGTGGGAAGTAGTCTTCAATGCATAAGCACAGGAGACCACTTCCTAAATATAACCCCAGTAGCAGAGACACTGAGAGCAACAATAAATAAATGGGACCTCCTGAAACTCAGAAGCTTCTGTAAAGCAAAAAAACAGTCAATAAGACAAAAAGGCAGCCTACTGAATGGGAAAAGATCTTCACCAAGCCCACATCAAACAAAGGACTGATCTCCAATATATATAAAGAACTCAAGAAATTAGACATTAAAATTCTAAATAACACAATTAAAAAATGGGGTACTGAACTAAAAAGAGAATTCTCAACAGAAGAATTTCAAATGGCCAAAAGATACTTAAGGAAATGTTCAACATCCTTAGCCATCAGGGAAATGAAAATCAAAAAACTCTGAGATACCATCTTACACCTGTCAGAATGGCTAAGATCAAAAACACTAATAATAGCTTATACTGGTGATGTAGAGTAAGGGGAACACTCATCCATTGCTGGTGGGAATGCAAATGTGTACAACCACTTTGGAAATGAGTATGGTGGTTTTTTAGAAAATTGGGAATCAACCTACCTCAGGATCCAGCAATACCACTCTTGGGTATATACCCAAAAGATGTTCAATCATACTACAAAAGCATTTGTTCAGCTATGTTCATAGCAGCATTATTTGTAATAGCCAGAACTTGGAAACAACCTAGACACCGCTCAACTGAAGAATGGATAAAGAAAATGTGGTACATTTACACATTAGAATACTACTCAGAGGTTTAAAACAAATGACATCTTGAATTTTGCATGCAAATGGATGGAATTAGAAAACACTATCATGAGTGAGGTGACTCCAAAAGATGAATATAGTATGTACTCACTCATAAGTGGATACTAGCTATAAACAAAGGACATTGAGCCTATAGTTCATGATCCTAGAGAAGCTAAGTAATAAATTGAACCCAAAGAAAAACATATATAGATCCACCTGGGAATTGAAAACAGACAAGATCACCTGATAATATTGGGAGCTTGGAGTGGGGGAGAAGGAAGCATAGAAGAGGAAAAGGAGGGGAGAAGGGGAGTGTGGAGGAGAACTTGAGGGAATGGGATAGTCGAGATGGAGGAAAGACATGGGTGAGAGCAAGAAAAGAGATGCCTTGATTGAGGGAGGTTTTATAGGGTTAGCAGAAACCTGGCTCTAGAGAAATTCACAGGAATCCACAAGGATGACTCCGGTTAAGACCTTAAGCAATAGAGGAGAGGGGGCCTGATCATGACTTGCCGTGTAGTCAGACTGATGAGTATCTTAAATATCACCATAGAAACTTCATCCAGCAACTGATGGAAACAGAGGCAGAGGTGCATATCGTAGCATTGCACTGAGCTCCCAAAGTCCAGCTGAAGAGTGGGAGGAATGAGAATATGAGCAATGAGAGGTCTTGAGAGGTCAAGACCATGATGGGTTCACCCACTGAAACAGTTTACCTGAGCTAATGGGAGCTCACCAACTCCAGCAGGACTGGGAAGGAACAAACATAGGACCAAACTAGTCCCTCTGAATGTGGTTGACAGTTGCATGGCTGGGGCAGACTGGGGCCACTGGCAGTGAGACCAGGATTTATCCATACTGCATGTACTGGCTTTTGGGATCCTATTCTCTTTGGATGTAGACCTTGCTCAGCCTAGATATAGTAGGGAGGGCATTGGACCTTCCACAAGGCAATGTGCCTTGCCCTCTCTGAGGATTGGATGGGGGTGGGGTGGGAGGGTATGTGGAGGGAATGGGAGGAAGGGGGGAATGGGAACTTGGATTGCCATTTTTAGAGTTGGGAAAGAAGGAGCATTGGGGAGAGTGGTAGAGCTGGAGACTTGAAGATCATGACTGGAGTGAGAGGGAAATGGAGACTCTCTGTGTGATTTTCTTTGGGGGCTTACCAGCTGTGGAAACTGGGCAGGACAGAAACCCCAACAAGCAGGCCCTTCATGCTACAAATGGCCACCAAATGTGTGGATAACTGCATCCACAGAAAGCCCGAGAAAGTTTGGGAAAGAATAGAGTAAAGCATGTTTTCTTGGTAGCAGCAATTTCTCAGGTCTGCTCTGCTTGCTAGAGGCAAGCAAGCACTCTCATCTAAGAGAGGCTTCCTGACTCAGCTTTAGCTATAAAGCCTTGCAGCTCTTTTAAGAGGTCCTGCCAAGAAACACTTAAATAGTGTTGATAGAAAGCTAGCCACATGCTTTTCTGTTTTCAGCTGTAGTAGGAAAAAAGCTGTGCCATTTTAAAATGCCGGCCATCCTGCCAGGGCAAACTCTGACTCTTTCAGGCAGTCGGTCCGACTATGAAGCATTTGAGTGTGGTTTGTGAGCACAGAGTTGCAGCTTGCTTGCTGGCAGAGACCTTGAAACACTGTAGAGTTGTGGCAGTGAACACAGCTTTGGCCGGTACCTCAGCCATGAGGCTGGAATCTCATAAAGCTAAGGAATGGGCTGGATCCAAGCGTCAAAGCCATGCTTTAATCCTACCCATATTGCTTGGTAAATTAAAGACTCATGTGGTCAGAAAAAGAGAGATATACAGTAAAAAAAAAAGTTAAAGTCCTTAAAATAAAAAAAGAAAGAGAGTAGCTGGGTGTGGTGGTATACACCTTTAATCCCAACACTTGGGAGACTGAGGTAGACTGACCTCTGTGACTTCAAGGTGTGGTAGCACACACCTTTAATCCCAATGCCCGGGAGGCAGAGACAGACAGATCTCTGTGAGTTCAAGGTGTGGTAGCACACACCTTTAATCCCAGTACTGGGGAGGTAGAGACAGGTGGATCTCTGTGAGTTCAAGGATAGCCTGGTTTATAGAGGGAGTTCCAGGACAAAGATACACAGAGAACCTGTCTCAAAAAGCCAAAAGTTAAAAGTAAAAATAAAAGAAATAAAGGTTAAAATAAAGCCACATAAAGATGGAAAACACACAGAGAATCTGGATCCTGTATATTATTATTCTCTCTTTGAATTGTTTGAATGTTGAGCAACAGCTGCTAAAAGATATTTGCTTATAAATGCTGCTGAATTAATCCAAGATAGGTATTTTGAAAATACCTTGACTTCAAAAGTGAAGTCAAAAGATATGTTACTTTGGAGAAGAGATTTTGCTTTTGTTTCCACAGGAAATGAAAGACTATGGATTCATTCTGAATTAAGAAAAATCAGGTTTGATCAAGGAAGACCGCCTGAGAAATCTCCAGTAGGAACAGATGGCCCAGATGTCTGAGTTCTACATCGAGAATGGATTCAAGATGCTGCCTGAGATTATCAAGCCTCACAGGATACTCCAGTCAGGACTTGATCATAACTCTAAATTTTCTTTAGGTCCACATAAGATTATCAGCACCCTCAACCAGCTGGAAGTAGCCTGGAATACTATGCCAACATTCCCAAAAAATGAACTATGGATATTTTCCTTTGTTTAAAATAAGGGGGGGGATGGTGTGGGAGAATTGTCTGTATTCTGTCAATTATGTTTAAAATAAATGTTGATTGGCCAAACAAGAAGTATAGGTGGGACAACCAGACAGTTAGTAAAGGTGGGGCAATGAGAACAGGAGAATTCTAGGAAGAATGAAGCTCTTTCCCCAGTCCTGCCCAGACCACAGAAGAAGCAGGATGTGACCTGCCCCACTGAAAAAGGTACTGAGCCATGTGGCTAACATAGATAAGAATAATGGGGTAATATAAGCTATAAGAGCTAATAAGAAGCCTGAGCTAATGGGCCAATCAGTATAACCTAATGGAGACTTCTGTGTGATTATTTTCTTTGGGGGCTTACCAGCTGTAGGAACTGGGCAGAACAGAAACCCCAACAAGCAGGCCCTTCATGCTACAACAGGGAATCTGCCTGGAGATAGAAGGCTTCAGTGTCAACACCTACCCCTAATCCTCACCTTGCCAAAAAAAGTAACAACAGACACAGCTAAACATAATAAAGGCAGATTACTGCAAGCCCATAGCCACTTGACTTAAATGGAGAGAAACTCAAAGCAATTCCACTAAAATCAGGAATAAGACAAGGCTGTCTACTCTTTCCATACCATTCAATATAGTTCTTGAAATCTTAAGTAGAGCGATAAGACAGCTAAAGGAGATCAAGAGGATACAAATCAGGAAGGAAGAAGTCAAAGTATTATCATTTGCACGTGAAATGATGGT
Organism: Ondatra zibethicus; assembly: GCA_004026605.1. Taxonomy (NCBI): domain Eukaryota; kingdom Metazoa; phylum Chordata; class Mammalia; order Rodentia; family Cricetidae; genus Ondatra; species Ondatra zibethicus. Next base: position 4,963 of record PVIU01027047.1, on the reverse strand, counting down.
TCAGGTAACCCCATGAAAATTGAGGTCTGAGGAGTGTGGGAGCCAGAGGGAACAGAGGATACCTGGAGAACAGGGCCCTCTAAGTCAGCTGAGCGAAGTGCACATGAACTCACAGAGATTAGAACTGCAAGCACAGGGCCCACACAGGTCTATACTGGGTCCTCTGCAGATATTATGGCTTTCAGCTTCGAATTTTTATTGGACTCCTGAATGTGTGAAGGAGTGGGTCTCAGATTCTTATGCCTTCTCTTGGGTTCTTTCCCCTCTGTTCATTTGTTTTACCCAGCTTTGATGTGATGATTTTGTTTTATCTTATTATATTTTTGTTTCAAAAGGAAGATGTATATTTGTCCATCAGCAAATGAAAAGCAATTGAAGAGTTAATTGTTGTAAGAAGCCGTTCATTTGTTTCCCGATCACCCAGACTACTTTCCCAGGCACCCAGACTCCTGAAATAATCAAACAGAAACTATATTATTTGCAATACTGTTTGACTAATAGTTTAAGCATATTTCTAGCTTGTTCTTATATTCTAGACTAACCCATCTCTATTAATCTGTGTATTGCCATGTGGCTGTGTCTTACCAGCAAGGTTGTGTCCTGCATCTGTCTCTGGCAGGGCTACATGGTGTCTCCTGACTCTGCCTTCTTTCTTCCAGCATTCAGTTTAGTTTTCCCCACCTACCTCTGTTCTGCCCTGCTATAGCTCCAAAGCAGTTTCTTTATTAATCAATGGTAATCACAGAATACAGAGGGGAATCCCACATCAATTAGTTATGAATCATATAATTTAATGCAATCCAATAAAGTGATCACATTTTATAATTTTGAAGAGAATAAACCAGCAAAGGAGACAAGAAAGAAAATTTAGAATACAAAGTAGAAAAACAGACTGTAAAGTTATATACAACCCATGGGAGACAGTTCCAGGTAGGAGTGGGGAGGAAAGCTGGGTTGTTCCCAGTGGACCTTTTGATGTGCAGAGACCTTGGCAGTAGTGACATTTGGAACTTGATGGAGTGAACAGGCTAAACCAAATAGAATGAAGAATTGTGTAAAGAGGACTGTGATGGAAGTCCACTCTCACTGAGGATGAGGAAAGCAGCCTGGTAGTGCATGAGTTGGGGATAAAGAGTTTTTTAATGTAGTGTCAAAAATGGAGATTTAAATACTGTTTTGTTACCTTGTCAATAATTTAAAGTAATATGACATTTATATGAAGATTAATTTTAATTGATGTTTGAAGTGGTGTCAGCATTCTGATCAGGAGGATCACCTCATTCAGGCGTGTTAGTGTAACATGTTGAAGCTTCACTAAAATCCATACACTCACATTAATAGGATGAATACACATTTTTCATTAGTGAATGAAGAGAGCTCCTCATAAACAGATAGGCTAGAAAAATTATTAATAGAAAAGTGTTGCAGAAGTATAAAGATCTCAAGGGACACATCTTTTGGGGTCATTTCTGAACCTGAATTTTGTAATTGCCCACACCAAGCTGCTGACTAGATGAAAGTGAAACTCTTATGACTCAAGCCCTTGCCCAAAGGCCCAGCCCCTCAATTCCTTCACTTCATAGCATCAGTTCTAATACTTGAAACTCAAATTTGGAGGGCCGCATTCAAATCATAGCAGATGATCCAAGTGTTTCTGAAAGATGTGAGTGGACTAATTGAAGACTGCTATTGTAGAAATGCATTATTATTGTATGTGTGCATGATGTGCATTGTGAAGGTGGACACTCATGGCCACAGCATGTGTGGGGGCAGAGGAAAACGTGGAGGAGCTTGTTCTCTCCTGTTGTGAGCAAGCATCTTTACCTGAGGAGCCACATCACTGGCCTGAGAGTGCCGTTGTGAGGTATTTAGACATACCTCTGGGACAAGGTGCTGAAAAGGTCTTGATATGGCTGCCTTGGAGAACTTGGTGTGAGGAATAGGGTCGAGGGACCTGGGAATTTAATTTTCACTGCCCACTATTTGATACAAGTGTGATTTATTAAAAGTAACAATAATGCCAAGATCAATCACAAAGTAAAGACACAGTGTGCAGGGTTTTATCTATGAAAGAGAGAATTTGTGTGATTTTTATCTCATTGAATCTCTTGGAGATGAAAGTTCTTGACTTTCAGTTTCATAAAAATGTGTTTCTTGGTCCATAAAGGTGACTTAGCAACTACTATTGCTTGCCATCAACTTGGATGAGCTGAGTTCAATGCCTGAAACCCACAATATAGAAAGAAAATCAATTCTTACAATTCGTCTTCTAACCTCCATACATGTACTATGGCATACACATACCCATACACCAATACCCCACACATGCACAATGCACACAGAGTGTAAAGATTTTTTTTAAATATGTTCCTCTTTTACTCAATAGAGAATTTTTTTTTGGCTAGTGCATTTTTTTCATACAGCAGAATAGAAACAATACTTTAGGGAATTAAATAAAAAAGATTTAATTAAAATTACAAATATACCCAAAGTTTTCTTTAAAAGGAAAGGACATCTGGTGTTTGTATCCTAGGGAGATATACACCCAGTGTCTATTGGAATCAATACACAGGTGCCAGCCTCTTGCAACCTCGGGTACAGTGGAAGGCACAGGAGTGGGGTTAGTGATCTGTTGAATTCTATGTCCAAACTTACCTAAGCTGTGTTGAGTCTAGTGCTGGAGACAGGAAGGCAGGTGAGAACCCCAAGTAAGAGAGGGAAAGACCAGTGTTTGTTATTCTAGGAGAAAAAGAATTCTGTAGTCTCTTTTTTTACACAATGCACATGCTGTAAGATGTTCCTTGTGGTACATGGAAGCCTAAAGCATGTAAAGTCTATATTCTCCCTTGGAAGACAGAACAATAAAATAGATTCAAGTGTGGCTTCATGGTCAAACAAAAGGTTATGTGCATAAAAATCCACAGTGAGGGGCTAAGGAGTCAATTCAGGTGATAAATGAAGACCTGGGTTCTTATCTCCAGCATTCATGTAAAACGTTGATACAACCTGTAATCTCAGTGCAGGGAAATAGGGAGAACAGGAATCCTGGAGATTGCTGGCCAGCTAGACTTGCCACATCAGTGAGCTCCAGGTTAGGGAAGAGATCAGCAAGACACAGACATTGACTACTGACCTCCATATACATGCACACACCTGTACATATATACAGATACATCCACAACGCATATGCACACATGCATGCACACACACGCACACACACATACACACTCCACATTTTAAAGGAAGCAAATTGAAGATGGTGATTTACCTTTCTCAGCATCTCCCACCGGAATCCATTTCTGTGAACTGTTACTTTAGAAGATGTTGTGAATCACCTGGAGAAATTGGATAAATATCCATTGGCATGACTCAATTTTTAATATTTCTAAAATACCCCAATGACTTCCAAAGTGAAAATTAGACAAAAACAGAGGTAGTTTGGTCACATTGTTGAATTCACTTACCCTGTGAGATTGAGAATTGTTTTTAGGATGCAGTAGCTACAAGAAATTGATTTCTAGTATAAAGTAGAATAATTTAAAATTCATTCATTTTCACGAAGCTGTGATATTATGACCCATGAACAGTAAAACCACAGGTAGAAAGTTTGCCTTTCCTCAGCACAACATGGGAAGGACAGAGGCACATCACAGGAAAGACAGCCAGACAGCTGTTTCTGGACACTCGACAGCTTTTTGAGGAGGAGACATCATTCACTAAACCCCCTGGTTTTCTCAGGGCACAGTTTCTAGGAAGGAGTATCTACCTCCGTTAGATCATCCTTCCCCGGGTGGTCAGGAAAGTGGGGGAAAGGTTTGGACGAGGAAAAGCCTGGAGGAGGGAGAACTTCAAGTGAGCCAACACTCATGCATTCGAGAAGATTTCTTGGGTGGTCAGCAAGTAATCTAATTAGAGGGGACTCTGTTACTTACCAGAGTTTGACTCAGAGAAATATAGACATAGTTCTTCTTAGGTAAACACTAAATATTGATTTAGTTAGAAATTGCTCTGATTCTATGGGCAGCTAAGGGAGGAGATGTATATGCCAGGATGACGGGCAGTGTGCAGCTACCTACGTCCTCTTATTCCATATTATAAACTTAATGACTAGTGTGGCACATTTGGAAAATCAAAGAAGATCTCAACATGGTCTTTAAATATTTATCATAACAAAAGAAATCTCAAAGATTTAAAAGTGCCTGAGCCTGAGAAAAGAAGAAGGGAGATGGGGAGGGAGGACCAGGCACTGTGTGATGTTGCTTTTGATTTTTATAGGTCACACATGTGTTAATTTTATATAAGGAGAATGAAATGATGCAGATCATTTAATTTTGTGTTTAATTGATAATTTTCCTCATAGACCAGGATTAGATTAAGGAAAGGATGGTATTGGATCTCACACTTCTGAACTGTCCTTTAAAAAATGAAAATGCACTAATGTACCATGTCTAAACTGAAAATTAAGAAAACGGTATAAAAGTGAGAATAATAATAGAAAAATATGTATATTCTTGGAGTAGGTTTAATTTTAAAGGACTCTATTAGTCACTGAAGAACATAGATAATATGATATACCTGGAAGAACCATAATTTTGGGGCACCAAAGTTTAAAATAAAGGTCCTAATAACTGGGCTGGGGAGTCTAGCTCAGGGGCGGAGCACTAGCATAGAATGCACAAGGTCCTGGATTTGATGTTATTCTGCAATAAATAAATAATCAATAAATAATACTAAAGGTGGCCAAATGAAAGGGAGACAGTAAACAATAAATAAATAATAAATAAATAAATAAATACTAAAGGTGGCCAAATGAAAGGGAGACAGTAAACAATAAATAAATAATAAATAAATAAATAATACTAAAGGTGGCCAAATGAAAGGGAGACAGTAAACAATAAGTAAATAATAAATAATCAATAAATAATACTAAAGGTGGCCAAATGAAAGGGAGACAGTAAACAAT
>PVIU01027046.1:0-21079 GCA_004026605.1 Ondatra zibethicus | reverse complement strand
TTGAACATTTCCTTAAGTGTCTTTCAGCCATTTTAGATTCCTCTGTTGAGAGTTCTCTGTTTAGGTCTGTGCTCCATTTTTTTTTATTGGATTATGTGTTCTTTTGTTGTCCAATTTCTTGAGTTCCTTGTATATTTTAGAGATCAGACCTCTGTCTGATGTGGGATTAGTGAAGATCTTTTCCCATTCTGTAGGCTGTCATTTTGTCTTGTTGACCGTGTCCTTTGCTTTACAGAAGCTTTTCAGTTCCAGGAGGTCCCATTTATTAATTGTTTCTCTCAGTGTCTGTGCTGCTGGGGTTCTATTTAGGAAGTGGTTCCCTGTGCCAATGCGTTCAAGCGTACTTCCCACTTTCTCTTCTATAAGGTTCAGTGTGGCTGGTTTTATGTTGACGTCTTTGATCCATTTGGACTTGATAAACTTTTTTTATTAAAAAAATTATTTATATTGTATTACCATGCATATAATGGGCTTACTATTTGTAATGAATTAATGTTTTACTTCTAAACTTTTAAATTTTAATTTCTAATATGACAATTAATAAATATATGTTAGTTAATATTTCTCAACTGGACCCAAATCTAGACATACCTGGGAAAAATGACTGTCAACTGAGAATTGTCTCCATCAGACTGCGTGTGGGCATGTCTGTGGAGCATTTTCTTAATGACTGATGTGGGAGCACCCAGCCCACTGTGGGTGGTGCCACCCCTGGGCAGGTGGTCCCAGACTGTGGAAGAAAACAAACGGAACAAGCCACCAAGTAGTGGTCCCCTGTGATCTCTGCCTCTTGACTACTTTGGCCTCCCTTGGTGACAGACTGTGCAGCCTATAAACCAGGTAAACTCTTTCTGACCAAGTTACTTCTGGTCATCGTCTTCATCCTAGCAATAGGAAGCAAACCAGGACAACATAAAACCCACAAAACAGTTTAAGGATGTCCAATTGGTTTTGAATGTATAAAGACATTTTGAGACAAAAAAATTGAGAAGGAATGTTCTGAACCTGTCTTATTTAAGTGTGTGTGAGTGTTAAGATGCGCGTGTGCCGCAGCAAACATATAGATGTCAGAGACCAGCTTTCAAGAGTTAGTTCTCTCCTCCTACTGCAGATTCCGGGGACTGAACTCAGGCTACCAGGCTTCCACAACAAGTGCTTTTATCGCGGCTGCTCTCCTGCCCCACCTGCCTTCCTTCCCCCCTCCATTCATCCATCCTTCCCTCACTTCCTTCTGAAACACTGCTGCTTAGGCTGGCCTCAAACATGTGGGCGTCCTCCACAGCCTCTGGAATGCTGAGACTAGTGTGTGCACCACCATACCAGGAACCTCATCTAAATGTATAAAAATTCCGATTCCCTTTCCTCCTTCTGTCTTCAGACTTTACTGCCACCTAAATGATACCATGTATCATGTCTTCCCTATATGCCAGTCATGTGCCTATCTGCCCCAAATCTCAAGACTCTTTGCCAAGGACAATGGGAGCCGTAGACCGGACACTTGAGAAGGACATCCAATACTCCCACCCACTCCCACTCTGGGCTCAAGAAATACAGCACTTTCTCCTTGGGTCCGCATCCTGGTGAATGGACTTGCAGTGTGTTCCTGGCATCTGCCAGGCTGATTACACTCCTGGCTATAATAGTAATAATCTCTCTCCCTCTGTCAATCTACTGCAAGTGGTTGATGGCTTCCTGTTCCTCTTGTCCAGCAATTTTAACTTAGTGTAACTGTTTTGTCTCTTTGAGCAAATTTGTGCGCATTCTCCAAGCGAATTCTTTTTACTATACTATCTGGTGAGGGGTCTGTTCTCCTGTCTTCCGGGTGGTGGTGGTGCATGTTTTTTATCCCAGCACTTGGGAGGCAGAGGCAGGAGGATCTCTATGAGATTTAGGCCAGCCTGGTCTACAGAGTGAGTTCCAGCTAGGACTGTTACACAGAGAAACCCTGTCTTGGAAAAAAAAAGTTATAAAGTTATGATGTGATGGTTATTCTTGGTGGTCAACTTGACTACATCTACAATTAACTAAAACAATACATATATATGATATGTATTATGGTACATAATATATATATATGGTACACCTGTAAGGGATTTCTGTTTAATTTGAAGTAGGAAGATCTACTTCTAAGCTGGACTAAAGACACATGCCTTTAATCTGGGCCCTGCCTTCTGCTGAAAGCTTATATAAGGAGATGGAAGAAGGAAGATTTTGATCTTTGCCTGCTTGCCCTTGCCTTGCTAGCAAGTCCATCCCTTCACTGCCCTTAGAGCCTACTTCTTTAGGATTCTAGCTTATACTAAAGACCAACTGAAACATCCAGCCAGTAGACTGAGCAACTTCTGGATTCTTAGACTTTCTGTTCATAGCCAGTGATTGCTGGACTAGCTGGACCACAGCCTGTAAGTCATTCTAATAACCCCACTTATATATGTAAGTATATTTATATATTTATTTATATAAACAAATACAAATATATACATGTATGTATACACACACATACACACTCATTCTATAAGTTCTGTTTCTCTGGAGAACCCTGACAAATACCGGGGATTTCCTGGTCTGTAATTAATCCTAAACATAAAACTGTGATGGAAAAGATGTTAGTGTCATTATTATACATGTGTAAAAATTGAGGCCCGGGGACAATGAACTTGTCTCACAGAAGTGGGTCTCAGACTCTACTCTGAGTCAGAATTACCTGGCTTCGTCTATACTACCTCCAGGATTTTCTGATTTAAGAAATCTAGGGTGGGGCATAGCTTACTTTTCTTGAAAGTTCACAAGCAAAGCTGATGTTGCTGGTCTGGGGAGCCCTAGATGGTACATAATGGTGGGCAGTGATCCACTGTATGTCAGATCTTTCCACTGCACATTACAGCAGAGTATTCGACTAGCTCAAGAGTGGGAAGGGGCCCTAAAACGGCCACACATAGCTCACTCTCAGATCAGAGCCCAGATGTGTACCCCATCATTCCTCCAGTTATCTCTTATGGCTTCTAAGTTTTTAATTCCAAATGCTCCCTTCTTTTGCTAGTCTAACGCCTTCTCAAGCTTTAAAGATGTACCATGATCTGGTACTGAATTTATCAGGGTGAAAGGGCAACAGACAGATCCAACTGTATTTGTCTTGTATTGTTTTAGAGATTTTCAACCTTGTCCTTCTTACTAAGTAGTTAAAGTTAGTCCAGACAGGCACCATGAGTCCTGAATGTCCATCATTCTTTTGCTATATTCTGTTATACACCTATTCTACTACATACCTCCTCCGTTGCCTCAAGGACCAGGCACTAAGGTTTCAAGACTTATCCTCTGGGTCTTTGATAAGAAAATGACATTTCAGTTTGGCTTTAGTAGATCATGCCTGATCATGCCCAGAATTATCTTCATTTTGTTAGCCATAGCAATAAGTGGACTTCAGGGGTGCCAATATGTGTATGCATGGTCTTTTTCCTGAGTTGTTAAATGGCCATCCTTTAAAAGCAGGGACTGTATGTTTTGAGATATTGCTAATCAATGACAGTATTTCTCCCGAGTCTCATGTCAAAAAGGCCCATAAAAAGACTCTAAGAGAACAAAGCCCCCAGAGATACACACACCTCTCGGGCCACTGGTTCTCTCTTTAAGTAAGTGAAAATGTCCGCTTTTTACTGTCGTCATCTTTGTGGCTGGTGAGAAGACAGAAGAAAGCAAGCATAAACTACCCTATAGCCATGTGGTTTTTGTCAACCTCTGCATCTTTCCTTTGAGTTCTTGGAGGGAAGAAGGTGAATTCTTTCAACATAATCAGGAAGGTTCTTTCAGGAGTGCATTTGTACATTAGAGGCAGGCATGGAAAAGTGCATATAAAACCCCAGCTAGGAAGGAAATGCGAGGAAGGAGAAAACTGACATTACATTGACCCCCTTTGTTTTTAAGTCACTGTGTTCTTTGAGCAAGGGAGCACTACAATGTCACTGGATGCAGTCTAACCAGTGGCTTTGTCATTGGGCAAGTCTGGATTTTCAGCCTGGGTCAACCATTTACTACAAAGGTAACTTTGGACACTTATCTATGTTTCTTCATTTGAAATGGAGACAAGAATAATAATTAACTAAGGCTGCTATGAAGACTATAGAAAAAATATAATGAAAGACAGCACACCAGTGGACCCAGATTAGGAATAAATTCAATTTAATGTAATTATTACTCAAATTTTGAAATTCCTGCCTTACAAAAAAAATGGATTCTACTACATTCAGCTGATATTGAAGTTTCCATTAAGTGATACCCTAATGGATGTGGTCATATTTTCTCAGATTATTCTAACTATGTCACAATCCTTACTTTTTCCTTAAGTTGGAAAAGAAACATAGGGACAAATTTCGGTAGAATTTTCCTTTATCACTAAGCAGTATAAACTACAGTAACGCGGGAGTCATCCCTTTTCATTACTCTGGGAGGGAAATGAAGGCACAGTTCATTCAACAGTGAACTCTCACACGAAGTGCTGAATAAGCACCACGTCACACATTCTCAATATAAAGAGCACAGCTCTTACTGCTCCTCGCCAGGTGAAGAGGAAGGCTCAGGGGATGCTAGGACAAAAGGCGAGCCCCGAACCAGCTTGCTACTTCTCAAAAACAAGCCAAGTGAACACACCCTGTGCTCCCACAGCTACTGCCTGCAGATGGTTTCCTAGGGAGCTGGTGTCTGTTGTTGGAATATTTGCTCGTATTTCTCTCCAGAGACATGCAAAGGCAGTTGGCCTCCTGGTAGGCCTTTTTGTTTCCACTGAGAAAGCCAATAATGAATGGTGTCTCTGAAGGCCATCACAGGTGAACACTGGAGAGTTAACAACAGTTCCCAGCTCCTCCCTCGGCTCCTGGTGGCCGGGGCAAGCGTGGCAGTTGACATGATGTGGAAGTCATTCTCAGGTATCACGGTGCCTGGGTCCCTTTGTGTTGCCTGACACAGGCTGCTGTCATTTTGCATTAAGGTTCCATCACTTCAGCGGAATCAGAAGCCAGGGAGAACCTGCCGCTGCCAGCTGATCTACAGGACACAGGAAATGGAAGACAAAAGGAACTGCTGACTGTGGGCAGGCATTGCTCCCAGAATTCCTCACTGTCCTGCTGGTCACCTGGGCTGGATGCGGAGGAATGCCAAGAGCCTGTGTTTCTTCAGAACAAACAACTCCAGTTTCTCTTTCCTTAAAGACACACATTCTAATTTCTAAAGGCATGAACTAAGAATCAATTAGACATAAAACTAAAAGGAATTCATGTACTAAAAGGATTCTTGACCAACTTTTTTTTTTTTCAGTATTAATGAATTAGAAATGAAACGGCTCAGTTGGTAAAGGTCTTGCTGCCAAGCCTGGGCACCTGAGTTTGATCCCAGTAACTCACATGGTGGGAGGAGGAAAACCAGTTGACCTCTGACTGCCACAGATGTATGGTATCACACACACACATGCACACACACACATACACACACACACACACACACACACACACACCCATACACTCACAAATAAATGTAAAAAAATGAAATATTAGCCCAGTCACAAAATAAATGCCACTTCCTCACAATTCTCAGGATGTTTCTTTCCTGTAACGTCCTCTGCCAATCAGTTTCCATTTCCACGGGAATAATCTTTTGACTAGTGGGCTACCTCATGCAGTATGTTATGCTGACTGCTGCCTCCTGGGACAAGAACGGAGGTAGGATGGCTGTGGAATGCCTGTGCAAACCAAGTATAGCCGTCCAGTCTCGCAAATGTTTACCTTCGCGCCTTTGTTTCCGTAGAACAAAGCAAAAGACAAGTGATCAGCCCCGTGACCAAATGCTCGCAAGCAGCGAGGAGTTTGTACCCTGTGTTCTCTCACCTCCGTCTACCCCATGAGTCTGTTTGATCACTGAGACTGTGTGGTATCGAGGAAACTGACTTCCCAGCATCTCTTCTCCACTCCCAACAGCGTGCCAGCTGCTTAGCAGGCAGCCTGCGACTGAATACCCCCCAGTGACTCTGCGATGTGGGTACTTTTCTGTGTAGGAAGCAGCCTTGGGGGGACTTAACACTGGCTAGTATAAGTTGCTAACAATTCAGGCAGCTCCATCCTCAAACTGGTTCATCTTTCTGCAGCATCATTTTTACTAGAAGATGTAAGGAAAACTTGGACATGTAAACAAAAACATGGATAGAATTATCAATTAGAGCTTGAAATTAGCACGAGTTTTTTAAGCTAAAGCACAATCCGAGCCCTACCTGCAGAGGCCCTCAAAGATAACATATCCCAGCGGGCACACAGGTATTTTGAACACAAAGTCTGTCAGTCACTTGCCACAGATGGAAGCCTGAGGCAGGTTTACAATTTGACTTCTTTCAGAATGGCAGTGTCATTTGAGCTGCTCTACACTACCTAGAGGACAGGTGGGATGCTGGCGAAGAGCAGAGGGGAGCCCTCTAGAGTCAGGGCCCTGCTGAGATGCCTTCCAACTTCAGGCTGACTCTCCATATCCCACTCATCTCTACAATGCAGCCTTGATTACGCCATGGCTCCAACCAGCCAATGAACAACGGGGCAAAGGCAGCAGATGCACAGCTCCCCATTCAGGTATGGCTTGAGTTTTAAGTCTCTGGCCTCCTCTTGGGTATCTGATATCCATCCCATCTCCCTTCCCTGCTGGTGCTGAGATGTAACAGTGTGTCACCTGAGACATGGCCATTAAAATTACATAGCACAGGTAATAGAGAGCTCCATGCAGTTCAGGTAATTAGCCCTGGTTTCCAGGGCCTCTGGGTTCCCTCTCTTCATGTGTCTCCTAGCAACCCCCCCCCCCGGGAGAGGGGGTGGGGCTTGGGGGCATCTCTTGGGATTTGTTGAGTGGGGATGGTTATTTAACACTGTCCTCATTAACTCGTCAGCCACAGTATTGGGTTCACTATGTGGGGGAAGGGACTTGCAGCTCCACAACAGACCATCAGTTCTCTAATGGCTCCTGGCCAGTGGCAGCAGAGTGGAGTCAGCTGTCTCTGCATGTTGTCCATGAACAAACAACTGAATAAACTTGGGTGGCAACAGAATCTACGGGGGGGGGGTGGCAAGTTTTTTAAAGGAACAGGACCTTCGAATGTCTATGTTAAAGCACTCAGTATAATCTACATCAGACACAGAACCCTGGGCGTCTTCAAGTTTCTCCCTGGGCACCCCCTAGAAGAACTCACTACAGTCAGGAGTAAGCCAGGGATGTTGCCGATTCTCGGCAAAGAACACTACAGATATGAGGTGCTGGCATAGTGGAGAACATGGGTGCCCCAAATGTGTTATGTATTGTTTTTATGAAATATTGTGCGAGTTACTAATGATTTTGAGTCTTAGTTTTCTCATATGAGAAATGACAGTTATAGTCTAAGCCTTACTTAGTTTCCAGGTTAGTGACAGTGGACGACAGAAGCAATATGCATTCAGAAAATGGCAGCTTTACTGCTATGCCCTCCCAACTAGCAAGTTCTTAGAGCCAAACAGTTTATCGGAGCCTAAAAGATCCATCTTGTAGCCAAAGCTCTGGAAGCTCTTGCCCATTCACAAGGCTGTTTGGGGGAAAATGGGATTCCACCATTGGCAGTGATTCGCCTGTAAAGCAGAAACAAAGCCAACGGCCACAGACATGCTTTGACAGTGCTTAAACCCTCCTTCAGAGATGCACTCCAAGTCTCCGCACTTAGCCCTGGCTTTAATGAGTAGACCTTCCTGGGTGTAAGGAATGGGCTCCACCCCGCTTGTCTAGCTAACCCGCTCTCACCTTCTGCTGAGGCTAACTAATTTGACACGGAACATGGGCAGATTTAGTGCTCAGTTTCCTGGAAATAGAGTGGAAGACCCTGACTAGCGGTAATTTCTCCGGAGATTTGGGTGTTCTTCCCAGAAGCCAGGAGTCACTCTGACTCCTGGAGTTTTCCAAAGGTTTGAGAGATGTCCTTAAGGGTTTGAGATCCTTATCACATCAACAAAGACTGACAAAGTCTGTAAATCTTGCTGAGTATACAAGTCTGTATTATGATTCTGCAGGTATTGTTCATAAACTGCCTAGTAATTTCCAGGCCTATGGATGATAGTTAAGGAGGTGGGAGGGAAGGAAAAGGAGAGCGGAGAAGAGGAAAGGAGGGCCAGTTAGCACAGGAATATCTTCAGTGTCTTTTATGCCCCAGGTTCTAATGTGACTCCCGCCGCCATGTTGCCTCGGTTGATCCTTAAAACAGCCTCATGAGGTCAGAATTATACCCTTGGTTCCCAAACAGAGAAATGGAAATTTATAGCTAGCACTACCCAGCAGCGCGTAAGCAGCAGAGCACGCTGATCAAAGCCAAGCAGTGCTTTCAGCAGGCTGCAAATACATCTCCCCCCACACGTCCTGTCTTGTCCGTGTCATACAGAACTACTTTAAAATCTGAAAACGCAAGCGAGACATCCAATAAGAAATGGAAGGTTAAAATGTAAATGTTAAACATAACTGTGACTTCTCAAATCCCAAGTCTGAGATGCTCATCGCTGCGTATGTTTTTATTTATTTATTCTTGCCGTGGTTCATTGGAAGATGATGAAATCACATGTAGGAACTGAACGAGACCATGGTGGCACATGCCTTTGATCCCAGAACTCAGAGAAGGCAGGAAAATCAGGTGTTCCAGGTCAGCCTGGGCTGCATAATAAATGTAGTCTCATAAAACGGGTGGTCAAGGGGATACAACTATTTCCCCAATGACCTTAGAAAAATATACAGAGTGATTTAGAATAACTAGACATCTGGGCATTACGTAAATGGCTCAAGGATGTGGACTCTGTCTGCTTTGCTCTCAGGGTAACTGAAACAGGACTTGATCCCAGGCATACATACACTAAGCACTCACGGAATGAATGAGAGAACAAGTAACAGCCAATTGGCAGTCATGGGTCATTGTGGACCAAAGGATGAGCTGGTCTGTGGCCAGTCTCAGAATGGAGCACAGGACATTTGCAGAACCTGAATCGTATTTTCTAGACATCTCAGTGCTGACTTTTGTTTTTTTCTAAAAGAACAAAAGTCAAAGCCAATCATTTTTAAATTAAAAAAAATTAATGAAATTTTCTCTATGCTAATCATCCTCCTAAAACTATTGGTTGAGAATCATCCAGCATGGGAACTGATAATATACTCCCTGAATGGTACTGTATGGTAAGCAGATAGACTTTTGGCCACTCTTGCTCACACTGACTCCTAAGATAGGTATCAGCTCTACAGTCCAAAGAAAGCCCCTTAGACTCCTGGCTACTAAGATGCAATAGTCCCTCCATTGAGCTGTTGCAAGAACTAAGTGAGATTAGCAGTGGCAGCTACAGTGACGGCTCTGCAGACATGAATTTGCTTTCCCCCTAACTTTCACTAATCTTCCCCGCTGACTCCATTTATTCTAAAACTGTAGGTGTAGGTGAGATCATGCAATTGTGTCTTACAAACTCTTATTCCGCCTTTACAGAGACTTTTTCAAAACCCATGAGTCAGAGGGCTCTGTCGTCTCCTTTTGCCTGAGTATCAGCTCTACAATGTTCAATCCTGTTATATAACAGTGAAGCAGGGAAGCTGGAACTAGAACAGAGAGACAGTTTTGTAATTAGGCAACAGTATTTCTTTTAAGTCTGTGGCTTTCTGTTTTCTGTTTGGGTTGTATCTTTAAGAAGTAGAATCAAAGGGAGGTGGTCCTTGCTTCTGCGGTTACTGCTCTTATAAGGCTTCAACAGAGACATCTGCTGGGTTCCCACCAAAGGAGGCTCGAGGAGAGTTCAAGGGAGAGTGGAGGGGCCCGTGGCTGACGAGAGGCTGCATGTGTTTGTGTTCCCCCATCTGAAAAAGTTTGACTTCTGGCAGCACGCGCTCCTAGTTAAACTGGAATCTAGCAGCAGATGAAAGGCTTGCTTTCTGCAGTGTTTCAGTGGTAGAGATCAACAGCTGCTTATATCCTTCAATACCTAACTAAGGGTGAAGCCGCCACATCTGTCAGTACAGATCTTTCCGGTTCTACTTCCTTGGATCACAGTGGGGAGGTTAAGTTTGAACCCTGTTTGGTTCCCAGGCAGGAACACTGACACGTGCCCAGGATTCTAATTCTCAGCAGATCGCTTCGTTTCTCATCCTCCCAGGATCTACTGTTCGCATGAAGTTTTTTTTGTTTTTATTTTTTTTTATCCTGACACACACCTTGATCGTTTCTGATAAAGACTCATAACAGCACAGAGATCAAAAGCGAGGCAGTAGGATGGACTTAGAGGGAGGATGAAGGGGACAGTGGAGAGCACTGGAGGAAGCGCATCTTCTGAAACAGCACCGATGCCCCGCTAACACCTGAGAACAAACCTCAGCTAAGTAGGACACCGACGAACACTCATGATGATGGTGCATGCTGGAGCTTTTCACTGACCCCAGCTTGCCATGTTAGAAACGTTAGAGAATGAAGCCAGGCAGGAGAGAGCTTGCTTTGCAACATGAGAATGGGTTTTGATCTATATGTCAAAACAAAACAAAACAATAACCCAGAGTGATGGCCCATGCTTATAATTCCAGTGCTGGAGAAGCAGAGATGGGTGAATACTTGAAGCTCATTGGCCCAACCAGCCTGGTCTAACTGGTGAATTCCAGGTCAAGAGAGATCATGTACTAAACAAAGGTAACTAGGACCTGAGGAGGGATGTCTCAGGTTGTTTTACAACACATGTGTGTACGCACACGCACATAGAATCACACATGCAGACATACACAAAAGAAAGAAAGGAAGTATCTTAGAGTTTTCTTGCTGTGAAGAGACACCATGACCATGGCAGCTCTTAAAAGGAAAACATTTAACTGGGGCTGGCTTACAGTTTCAGAGGTTCAGTCCCTTATCATCATGGCAGGGAGCAAGGTGGCATGCAGGTAGACATGATACTGGCTACACCTTGATCAGGAAGGCAACAGGAAAGTAGACCGTGGCATTGGGGGGTATCTTGAGCATAGGAAACCTCAAAGCCTGCCCCCACAGTGACGTGTTTCCTTCAACAAAGCCATTCCTTATCATAGTGTCATTCCCTATGAGCTTATGGGAGCCAATTACATTCAGACTACCACAGGAAACCTCATGGAAACAAGCGCTAGGTAAACCAGAGGGGTGGTGTGGTGGTTTGAATAGGTATGGCTGGTTTGCTCAGCTGTTTTCTTTTTCTTCTTTAGAGATTTATTTATTTTATTTTATGTGTACGGGTATTTTGCCTGGATGCATCTGCAGATTACATAATTGATGTGCCCCATGCATGCCTAGTGCCATGAATCCCCTGGAACTGGAGTCTCAGACAGTTTGAACTGCCTTGTGGGTACTGGTAATTGAACCTAGGTCCTCTGGAGGATTAGCCAGTGTTCTTAACTCCTGAGCCATCTCTCCAGTACCTCAGCTGCTTTCTTATAGAACCCAGGAGCACCAGCCCAGGGGTGGCCCACACCCACATGAGTTGGGCCTGCCCACATCAATAACTAATTAAGATAATGCCCTAAAAGCTGTCTACAGCTGATCTGATGGAGGTAGTTTCTTCACTGAAATATCCTCCTCTCAGATGACTCTAGTTTGTGTCAAGTTGACATAAAACTACCCAGTAGAGTGGACATGTCTCAGGAGAAGACATGTAAGTAACTGACAGGCACATGAAAAAGTAAGACATATGTTATTTATGTATTCAATCAACAAATATCCAAATGGATGCCTGAATAAAGAAAATGTGGCATATATACATAATGGAATATTTTTCAGTCTTTCAAATGAAGGAAATCAGGGCTGGAGAGATAGCACAGTGGTTAAGAGCATCTACTGCTCTTGCAGAGGACTTGGGTTCTGCTAACCAGAACCCACATGGCAGCTCACAACCGCCCATAACTCCAGCTCCTGGGAGTTTGGCATCCTCTTGCACATACACATAAATAAAAATAAGGTAGTCTTAAAAGGCAATTTTAGCTAGGTGTGGTGACACACATTTATGATCCTGCCGCTTGGAAGGCTGAAGCAGGACTGACTTGCAGTCCAGGCCAACTAAGGCATATAGTGAGTTCCAGGTCAACAGGCCTACACGTGAGAACTTGTGCCAACTCTCTCTCTGTCTCTCTCTTTCATCATTTACAATAATACATATAATATTTATGAATCATGGATGAACTTAGTGGGGCACACAAAGGCAAATATCATACTATCTTACATGTAGAATCTAAAAATGCTTAGTTCATAAGAATAGAGTAGAAAGGAAGTTACCAGGGTCTAGCCAGAGATTTTGTTCAAAGGATACAAAATTTCAGCCAAAAGAGGAAAAAGAACAATTGTACAGTATAGTAACTATACTTTTTGTTGTCTGTTGTTAAGTTACAGGTTTTTAAGTCTCATTTAAGAAATTCTTCTTTATTATTATTATTATTATTGGCAGGGCTAAAGGTTTAAACCCAGGACCTTGGCCATGCTGAGCAAGTATTTCCCAAGATCAGGGAATCTGTGTTTTGAATAGAAGGCCCAGATAATGCTGACAACTCTAATCTATATAAGTTAATATTTCCTTAAAATTAAAAATGCTAGCTGTAAGTAGTGGAACAAGCATCTAATCCCAGCACTCAGGAGGGGAGCAGGTAGACCCCTGTGAGCTGGAGACCAGCCTTGCCTACAACAAGTGTCAAACACAGAGAGACCCTGACTAAACAAAGAAACAAATGACAACTGCGAATGAATTCCATTTTAAAAGAAAGAATAAAGCGCCACGGCAAGCACAGAGACACACGTACCGAAAATCTTTTATCGGATCCAGCAGGTAAAGGTGCTTTCCCACAAGCCGCTAACCTGGTTCTCTCTTGGGATGCACTAGGTTCAAGGAGAGAACCAGTTCTTGCAAGTTGTACTCTGACCTCCACACATACACCTGGCATTTGCCTTTACACACATGCAGACAGACAAAGTGTTCAAAATAACACACTTTACAGTACTCTTCTTGAAAATTCATAAAATGCACATTGACATACTAAGAACCCCGTGGTGAAAGACAAATCCTCAGCTTCCTCAGAAATTCCTGAACTTGTTTTTTTTTTTTCTCTGAAAGAATCCTGCTAAGATTCCTCAGAACATCAATGCTGTGGAGCAAAGAAACAGAGAATTCAGTCTGTATGCAAAATGATGAAGGAAACACCTAGAAAAGAAAGCACTATTATTTTCTATGGGGAACACGAGACATCCAGTACTCCCGAGAACACAGTCTAAAATCACCTGTGATGCTCTCTTTTCCCCAAACAGATGTCCGGAAGTTGCCTCCCTCTCAAGCAACCCAAGGGTGCTGTACTGAGATATTCAGTCTACAGCTCAAAGTAGCAATGGCAGCAGTGCCCAGAGTTCAAAGTACCCTGAAGCCAACACCAGAAGGATGATACCATATCATTCCTGCTATTGGACACTCTGCACATGACATTAACAGTTCCCCCTAGCACAAGCAGCCTCTAATAGTAAAATTAAAGTGCATGAAGAATGAAGGATTTCCCACCCTTCAGAGATGTGGAATACCTACCCAGGGCGGCGGGGGGGGGGTGGTGGTTCTGGGAAACTCCTAGGCAATACTGAACACCTCACCTCCTTTCTGACAACAAGGGATATGAGAGGAAAGCATGAAGGGACTAGTTAAGGCAAAGCCAGGATCCTGACAAACTGGTTTATGTGCTGAATACTTCAAGATGCACCATACTGCACCAATCAATTTATGTCCTTTTTTTCCAGTATAAACCTAATTATTTCCACACATCCCTTCTCAACTTGGGGACACCTCTCCACCTGCTAAGATTTCAACAGACTTCATCATGTGTTTTCATGTGCATACATTACATACTACACATAGCATTTTTTGTCCTCTCCCGATAGGACAAGAGTCATTCATCTTGGAAATGTTCATGAGTGCCCATGCAGGCTCCTGGCTCTGTGCTAAGAACTGGGGACATGGTAAAAGAAACAAGAGTTCTCATTCCTACTTAGCCTTGGATAAAAGCAATGAATTCCAAACCCAGCCTGTCCATGCATAGGAATCCAATAGCTGGCAATGCAAAGAGGAAGGAAAGGCTGAGTCCAGACTCTTATGTCGTATGGTTGATAGCACAAAACAAGCCAAAAATATCTGCATCTCAAATGTTCCAGTCTGTCTGGCAGTTAAGAGAGTTAACAGTATAGCCTGAAAATGCAATAACCATGATTAGAAGAGAGGTAAATGCCAGGATCTTTATTTCCCCAGGATATGAATCCCTGTGTGCTTGTTGCCCAAATAATTTGTAGATTCCCATAATGTGATTTTTAGTCTTGAAAAATTAATAGCATCAGTAGTTACATCCTAATCAATGCAACCTTGCACGTCAATTAGCCAAAAACTAAAAATCTTAACAGGATGAGTAGATTTGGAGTCTAGCCCTAAGAAAGGCAAGAAGATCCTATCTAACATTTTCCTAACACTCCCAAGCATGTAGAATATATACCACTGGACTCCACAAAATCACAAATAGACAGACTGTGAATGACCTCCACCCATTTTAATCAGATTCGTATGTATCAGATATATAGCTGATGGAATTTGGGGAAACATTGACATGGCTGCGATCTAGTATTCAAAGACAGTGTAAGACTCATACTGTGAAAACCTTATCACCTCTGGACAGAATGGGACAAAATACCAAAAAAACACACGTTAAAATTTCGAGGCACTCACCAACACATGTCGGAAATATGTCCTCATTGTTGATCTGGACTTCAATCCAATCCATAAGCAGGTTCATGTACTGGGGAGCTGGTAGTGCAGTTGGCTTCTTATACTTGAGGTCGTCCTGCCACCGATACTCGTATTTGGGACCCCCTGACATCACGGGGCAGGTCCGCTCAGTGCAGAACTCACAGATGGTACCGTAGATGAGGTTGATGCGATTGAAGAAGTCCACCACATGCACAGCCACCCAGTCATTCTGGTCCTCCCCACTGGGTAACTGCACAGCTGCTCTCAGGTCCACACCCGAGTTGAGGGATGCCTGAGCTCGTTTATGCAGCTCAAACCTCTGTGTGCCAGGTTCAAATTTCCTCTTGGGCCGGAAGGTCTTGTCCTTGTTGAACACCTGCTTCAAGGCGATAGACATGGTCTCCTCCTTGTCTTCCTTCCTTTTGCAGGAAGCAAAAAGGCACTTGGGGCTTTTCAGTGAGAGATCACAGCCCAACAGAGTTTTCCACTGCCAGCCCTCAGGCCCCAGTCTTGCAGCCTGCAGTTTAACTCGATTTTAAATGGCTCCTTCCATCTTCCTCTTGAATGATCTCCAAGGGAACCTCATGTTCCTTCCTAATGGCGGAAAAGAAAAGGGAACTTATGAGTGCTCAGTTTGCATGTAAGAACGGACAAAGGCTTAGGAAAATTTCCACCTTGCATTACTGCCTGTGCTTAGTTCCTATGGGTCTCAGTATATGAATGTGGAGGTTAAACTATTGCCCTGAGGGCTGCACTGGTACTGAGAGCTATGCAAACAACTAAAGAAGAAAGGGTGCTATCCTTTTGTTCTGTGTGGTCCCTGTCAAATCTTTGCTGGCTCTTCTCTATTTGATCTAAAGCTAAGGATTTTTCCAAGGTGCCAAGAAAGAGTGTGTTGGGCAATGATTCAGTTTTTGGAGACTAATGAGTAAGCATGGATTGTCTCTGACTTCACAAAGAGAGATGATGGGACCATGTAGCTATCATACCAGGAGCCAAAAGGAACCAGGGGTCTGCATCTGCTAGATCTGTGAGGAGTGATGAAGTGGTAAACTTAAGCCTTTGTGGGTCATGTATAATAAAGGTGAGAAAGCTGAACTGCAAAGCTGAGAGAGAGAGAGAGACAAAGAGACTTAGACACACACACACACACACACACACACAGAGAGAGAGAGAGAGAGAGAGAGAGAGAGAGAGAATATGTAAGAAACAAGAGGGGAGGACAAAGGGGGGAGAAAGAGAAAGAATAGGAGAGGGAGGGAAAGGGAGAAGAGGAGGAAGAGGAGGGAAGAGGGAAGGAGGAAAAGGGAGAGGAGGAAGAAGAGAAGGGAAGAAGGGAGAGGAAGAAAAGGAGGAGGAGGAAAGGAGGGAAAGGGAGAGGAGGAGGAAGAGGAGGAGGGAAGAAGGGAGAGAAGGAAGAGGAAGGAAAGAGAGAAGAGGAGGAAGAGGAAGAGGGAAGGAGGTATCTGCATCAGTGGCTATTGAAACAGAGAAACAAACAGAACACATGCCCAAGTTGCCATGGGGAGAAGAGGCTCTGTTAGCTCCAGGCAATCTAGGAAATGGTCCCGTTTCTTACCTTTGAAATACATTTGTTCTCCCAGGATTGGTCAAATAATTCAATTTTAAATTCTGCTGACTTTAAGTTACTTGTTCCTTTGCAAGGAGCCCTGACTATGACAGCAGTTGTTACCTCTACAATGCACCATCCTTTATGTTCCTAATACCACTCCCAGTAGTCCGTTGGAACGGAGTTATCCAACAGAACTTGCTTTGGAAATGTACATATTAGATGCACTTGTGATACAATGTGGCACCACCATCCACATGCAGTCTTGAGTGTGACTAAGGAACTGAACTTTATAATTTATCTTACTTTAATTAACTTGAATTTACTTGGCCATGCATGTCTAGTGGGTGCCACAAAGACAGTGAAAACTTGAAAGCCTAATGTTGGCCATTATCTCATTTGACGCAAAACTCTAGCAAGATCTACAGAGTCGTGGAAGATGAGCAGACTCATAGCAAGTATCATTATTCTTCACGGGATCCCTAGGTGACAGAATTACTGGCTTGACAATATCCTGTGGCTAGCAGGAGGCACAAACAAATTTGGTTGGTTGGCCCCTTGTAAAGACACTTTCCACATGGCCCCATACCCTGTGCTGTGATGTATTTTATCCTGCCTTTCCTACTGGTTTATGAAGCTCCTTATCCAGAGCTCAGTCCCCGTTCCATTTTATACACACATTCCTCAGAGACTGCCAAGAAAGGGCGGGTTGAGGTGAGGCTATCGTGTGGCCTTGACACCATAGCAAAGTGACCCCAGAGCTGAGGCCAGCATCAGAAGAGCCGGCACAGAATCTGTCACAGAGGGCTGGAGGACGAGCTCTCTGAGCTGCTTCTTCACACCCAGAGGGAGTTCTGCCACTTCCCACCTGTGAACATGGCTTGCTAAGCCATCAACACTGAAATGAGCTCCTGAGATACCTTTTCGAAATTTTAAGTTAGCATGCACAGTATTGGGATCCATCATGACATTTTTAAACAAGATCAGTTTCTGTTAATTCTCCCTGAGAACTCGGATTCCCTCCCACAAGGTTTGCTCTTTGCTCAGCATAGCCATGGTCCTGCTACCATGTGCCTCTTCCTGTGTCACTCACAGCCTAGTACTCATATCCCCTCTCTTCTCCCACCCTTTCCCTAATAGCTTTGCCCTGGAATGCCACATCTGGGAAGTGGAACTCTTTTCTCCTTTCTTGTGGCAATAAGCATACGCTCCCAACTCCCACAAAGAAAAAAAAAAAAGGTCCATGTGGAAAATATCACCTGACACCCAGCCTGAGCTCATCTATGAAGTCATACTCCAGGATACTCTGGTCTATGAACTACACGGTGATCAACACAAAAGTCTTCAAACTCTAGGGTACAGACAGGTGCAATCTCTTTTTAAATGAAAACCTTCTTGCGGGGGTGGGGTGGGAGGTTATAAGCTTGGTGGCAGAGCACGTGCCCAGAATGCATAAGGCAGTAGATTGAAGTCTAGTGCCACAGAAAAATGAAGGGAGGGGAAGAGAGGGAGGAGGGAGGGAGGGAGGAGGTATGGAAGGTGGGCTCCTTGAAGATTTAGTTTGCCTGAAAAGAGTCTGAAGAAAACTGAACCCTTAAAAAGGTAAATGCAGGAGAGAGAAGTTGGGAATTAGAGAAGCAACGGGGAGGCTTTTTCCTTCTTTTTCCTCACTAAATCAAAACCTGTCCTTCTAAACAGCACATCAGTGACAGGTGGCTCTCTCCCTTTAGCAAAGAAGACTGGCTGCTAACGAGGGGCCCATCAACTCCCATGGTCCTTAGAGCCATCCACTGGTAACAAGGGGCCCATCAAATCGAGCCATCCTCTTCCCCCAACTCCATGACCCTCAGTACCTCTGCATGCTGCTTGTGCAGCCGTAGCGTCTACTTTCATGGATATCATCAACAGAGCTGTCTGACATCCCAGGTGGAAACACAACAAATAAGAACTTTCTCAGCCAGGCGGTGCTGGCACACCCCTTTAATCCCAGCAGAAGTAGGCAGATCTCTATGTCTGAGGGCTACAGAATGAGTTCCAGCAAAGCCAAGGCTACACAGAGAAAAACCTGTCTCAAACCCCCACCCCAAAAGAACTTTCTCATAAATCTCCCAAAATTTCAAGTGATAGTCACAAACATGTCAAAAAAATAGTCAAACCTTGATAGAATTTTGGGTATGTTTTCTTCATTTTAGTTATATTTAAGCAACAGATTTCAAGATTTCAGTCTCTTTACTTGGAGAGACATTTATCCCAAACTTTAATCAGGTTTAAAATCACTGTCTTGAGGCTAGGGAGATGATCACTGGGTAAGAGTGCTTTCTAAGCAAGCATGAAGTCCTTAGCTTAGATCCCCAACATCCATTTAGAAGTCAGGGTGTGGCCAAGTGCCTGAGCAACCCCACCTAGTGCTTCCTGGCTGGGGAGGTGGAGGAGTAGGGTAGCAACAGGAGGATTGCCAGGTTCTGTGAGCCACTGATGGGAAGCAAGCACTGACTTCTTCCTGTGGCCTGCGCAAAGGCATCTGCGGGTGTATAAATTCTATTTCTCCCTCTCTCTATATATGGTTTTTGCCTTCTTGGCAGCTTTGATGAGAGAAAAGCATCTATATCTGTTGTTATTGTTGTTTTTCGAGACAGAGTTCCTCTGTGTAGCTCTGGTTGTCCTGGAACTCATCTGTAGACCAGGCTGGCCTCGAACTCACAGAGATCCGCCTGTCTCTGCCTCCTGTGTGCTGGGATCAAAGGTGTGTGCCATCACTGCCCAGCTAAAGAGAAGTATCTTTAGATATTTATTTCACAAGTAAGGTTCTTGAACTCGATGCTTGCAATTAAACCCCACTCTGCTCTGGACCCTTCGCTAACATTTCTAGTTCTCGCCTCATTTCTTTGCCCCAGAGATGCACGTGATGCTTTCTCACTGCATCCCGCGGACATCAAGGACCAGAGGAAGTGCAGAGCATGTGGGTGCTGGTCTCCCGGCACCAAAGCCACACCATCCATCACACATGCTAATGTGGGCAGGCGTGGGAATGCCTCTGCTAGTTTGACTTTTCATTTACAATGGAGATATTCTGAGGAGTTGGCCAGGTGAGTTTCCCACATGTAAAGACAAGGCCAATGGGGAGGGATGAGAAAAGATCCATCACACCTCTGACCACTAAACGAGCGCACCCTTCCACATACTTTTCAAGGTCTCAGAGCTTTGTTGGTGTACAGACCCAAGAGTTTTAAAGTACAATGGATGGATGCACCCAGCCTTCCTTTCCAACCCCTGTCTACGTGGAGACCCTGCCCACAGTGTATTCTTTTATCCCATTCAATGGCTGCAGCTAACCAGGCTTCTGATATCAGATGTTTGTGAAACTGTCTTGAGGATCAACAGTTCAAGGCTAGCCTGAGTGACTGAGCAAGTGCCTGTC
Source organism: Ondatra zibethicus (assembly GCA_004026605.1). NCBI lineage: Eukaryota > Metazoa > Chordata > Mammalia > Rodentia > Cricetidae > Ondatra > Ondatra zibethicus. The sequence goes on along the minus strand of PVIU01027046.1, from coordinate 1,314 downwards.
TCAAATTTTTTTATAAAACAAATGAAAGGATGGAGACGTAACTCAGTGGCAGCGTATTTTCCCAACAAACACAAAGCCCTGGGTTCAAGTCCCAGCACTGTTATAAAAACCAGACATAGTGCTTATTACACAGTAACATGGAGACCTGAGTTATGTTTAAATACAGGTAGAAGCTTCAAGGTTTGTACTTCAGACAAGCTCCAAATGACATCAGATCTGCTGATCTATACACAGAGGTGACACTGAATATCACAGAAGGGGGTATGTTAAAAAAGAAGGCTTCCCCCAGACCAGCAGATCTAAACTTGCACATTAACAACATCTCAGAAACAAATACTTGAAGCCCTAGGCAGGGCAGGTGGCTGGGCCATGAGGACATAAGCTTGTTCTTGTGATTTTGCCAGTAGTTTGTTCATACACAGAGTCTGCACTCGAGTGTGAACGTGCTGAGGAAGAGAGAGAAGACCCGGATGTTTTCAACTCGGCTTTGCCTGTAGGGGGTGGGAGTGTGGGTGGTGGGGGGCGTTCTGATCTGGGTGGGTCTGGATAGCAGACCACCAAGCACCTTCAGGCCTCTGGGGAAACCACAGTGTGATATCACACAGAGAGTGGCTACTGCCACTGCAGCCATATGCCAGAAGTTTCTTAGGCTAATAGTGACATAGTGGTTATCCGCTGTCTTTGTCCAATGTCCAGAAAAAGAAAAAGAAAAAAAGAACAAGGCATGAGTTTTGAGCCCTGGAAAGTAACACTAAGAAAATTCAGTTATGAATAGCATCCATTGTAATGCTAGTTTTCAATAAATATTTGAAGCCAATTGCTCATTAATTGAAAAACATTTACTAAGGCCCATTTATTTTTTTTATTTTTTTTTTTTTTTAAACAGAAACATTTTAATTATGCTTACATAGTCTCTAGTTTGGAGATGTGCGAGACTGGGGATAGAAAATAAACAGACCTAAGTATGTAATGTGTAACACATTGGTTAACAGCCAATGGATACCAATAAGTAGGCTAAATATTATAGAACAATGAATGTTTTTTTTCTCTATTTCTTTTTTTTTCCATACATTGTTTTGTTTTATTTTTTCCATTCAAGAACATAATTAAAGATAAAAAAAATTTTTTTTTCCTTTCTTCCCCTTCTCCCGGTCCCCTCCCACTACCCCCAACCCCTCCTCCCTCCCCCTTCTTCCTTGAAAGAGGGCATGGTGCCCTGCCCTGTTGGAAGTCCAAGGCCCACCCCCATCCCTCCTGGCCTAGGAAGGAGTGCATTCAAAAAGACTCGGTTCTCAAAAAGTTAATACATGCAGA
>PVIU01027045.1:0-21080 GCA_004026605.1 Ondatra zibethicus | reverse complement strand
GCTCAACTATGTTCATAGCAGCTTTATTTGTCATAGCCAGAAACTGGAAACAACCTAAATGCCCCTCAATCGAAGAATGGATAAAAAAAAATGTGGTACATTTACACAATGGAGTACTACATAGCAGAAAAAAATAACGACAGCCTAAATTTTGCAGGAAAATGGATGGAACTAGAAAGCATTATTTTGAGTGAAGTAATCCAGACACAGTAAGACAATTATCACGTGTACTCACTCATAGGTGGTTTTTAAACATAAGGTAAAGAAAACCATCTTACAAACCACAATACCAGAGAATTGAGACAACAATACGGACACTAAGAGAGACTTACATAGATATAATCTACGTGGGAAGTAGAAAGTATAAAAAGACACGATCTCCTGAATAAATTGGGAGCATGGGGACCTTGGGGGAGTGTTGAGGGAGGGAGGGGTGTGGCAGGGAGGGGAGCAGAGAAAAATAAAAAAAATAAAATAAAAAAATAAATAAATCTTTAAAAAATAAATTAAAAAAAGAAGTTCAAATGTCAAAAAAAAAAAAGAAGTGGATCAGCAATTGAGAAAATTTTCCAGGTAATTTGGTTTGGTGGTGGTTGGTGTTGTCTGAGACAGGGTTTCACTATGTAGCCCTAGCTGTCTCTATGTAGACCAGGCTGGCCTTGAACTCACAGAGATATAGCTGCCTCTACCTCCCAAGTGCTGAGTTTGAAGATGTGTACCACTATGCTCAGTTTTCCAGGTGATATTCATGTACATTAAATTTTGAGAATCACTGAAAAAGTTATAAAATATAAAGATATTAATGATCAAGGACTAAAAAGAAAAATCAATGATAGAAGAAAGAGAATATACAAGATAATTCATGATGAGAACAAGAGAAAGCTGGTCAAGCAGAGGAGGAACCCCAAAAGCAGCAGGTCCAAGAATGTCCTTGTTGGAGGCCAGGGATTACAGAAGAGAGTTCTGATGCCTGTTTCTTTGTTATTTCCTACACCAGCAACTTTTCTTAAAAACTATATGTGCAAACTTGACTGAAACCGAGGGGAGGCACCTGAACACCTGTTTGGGCCAACTGAACTGATCCACTAATACCTATCCCTATATCTCACAGCTGCTGCTATCAAACCTGACTATGTGGCTCTTCTTTCTGCCTTGGAACTGTTTTGAAGCTGGTACATTAAAGAGTTTGGTACTTAGGACTAGAAAAGTCATAGCATGCTGGAAGCAGAGCTTAATGGGACATTCTGATGAAAACTTGGAAAACAAGAATGCTAGAAAAACACAGACAATAGAGCTCTGGCTCATGAAGTCTTTGGAACTGGGATTAGGAGTTTAAAAGCCACCACCTACTTCCAGTTCTTGATAATCCCAGGGGCCATCTGTGTAATATTTTGGCCAAGAAGGTGTTTTCATTCTGTCTGTGTTTTGAGAACCTATGTGAAACTGAATTTAAAGATAATGAACTAATTTGTTTGGCAGAAGAAATTTCAAGACAGGAACACATTCAGTGTACTTCTGAAAAAAATAACTGTAACTTGTTAGAGATCAGCATCATTGAAAACTCTAATATATTGAAAGGTATCCAAAGGGCAAAATCTAATGCCTTGCAGACTTTATCTCATGAAGACCCAAATTCATTTAAAGGAAGAAAGCCTAGCCTGAAGGGGTTTTCTGCTCCTTGAAGGTAACTCCCCCAAAAAGTCTTTCTCTCCGGAGTCATCACACAGAAGGTGATAGAGCTGTGGTCTGGGGGTGGGGGATAGGCTTTGTCCCAAGATGGCAGCAGAGATTTGTGACATTATTCATATTGTAGGTTTGAAGCCATGAAAAGCACATGAATTAGGGGGCAATGGAAAGCAGCTGAGGCCAGTCAGCATGTGGTAGGTTCAGAGCCCCTGGAAATTAAGTCCTGAGAGGCCATGGGAAAATATGCATAAAGGTGCAATAAGTAGCACTAACATGCCAGTGTCAACCAGCAGCTGCCTTGTTGAACTCAAGACCCACTCAACAGAAGGGTAATCCTGCCCATGACTAGAAACCTAGCCAGCTTCCCAGGGCTACTAAAGTCATGGATCTTAAAAGAGAATCTACTGAATATTTTTGCATCTATGTTCATGATTGAGATTAGTCTGTAATTTTCTTTCTTGGTTGAGTCTTTGTGTGATTTTGGTATCAGGGTAACTGTAGCCTCATAAAAAGAGTTTGGCAATGTACCTTCTGTTTCTATTTAGTGGAACACTTTGAGGAGTATAGGTATTAGCACTTCTTGAAAGTTCTGGTTGAATTCTGCACTTAAACCATCCAGCCTTGGGGTTTCTTTGGTTGGGAGGCTTTTGATGACAGCTTCTATTTCCTTGCAGTTTATAGGTCTATTTAAATTGTTCACCTGGTCTTGATTGAATTTTGGTATCTGGTATCTATCCAGAAAATTGTCCATTTCTTTTACGTTTTCCAATTTTGTGGAGTACATGTTTCACTGGTTTTTATTGAGCTCTACATTTTTCTCTGCTCCCCTCCCTGCCTCTCCCTTCCCTTTCAACTCTCCTCCAAGGTCCCCATGCTCCCGGAGTACATGTTTTAGTAGTGTGACCTAAAGAGTCTCTGAATTTCTTCAGTGTCTGTTGTTATATTCCCCTTTTAATTTCTGATTTTGTTAATTTGGATTTTCTCTCTCTGCCTGTTGATTAGTTTGGATAAGGGTTTGTCTATCTTGAATCTAACACCCCTTCATGATAAAGGTCTTGGAGAGATCAGGGATACAAGGAACATATCTAAACATAATAAAAGCAATATGCAACAAGCCGACAGCCAACATCAAACTAAATGGAGAGAAACTCAAAGTGATTCCACTAAAATCAGGAACAAGACAAGGCTGTCCACTCTCTTCAAGTCTCTTCAAAATAGTTCTTGAAGTTCTGACTATAGCAATAAGACAACAAAAGGACATCAAGGGGATTCAAACTGGAAAGGAAGAACTCAAACTTTCATTATTTGCAGATGATATGATAGTATATATAAGTGACCCCAAAAACTCTACCAGGGAACTCTTATAGCTGATAAATACTTTCAGTGGTGTGGCAGGATACAAGATCAACTCAAAATATCAGTAGCCCTCCTATATACAAATGATAAAGAAGCTGAGAGGAAAATCAGAGAAACACCACCTTTCACAATAGCCACAAATAACATAAAATATCCTGGGGTAACACTAACCGAAGAAGCGAAAGACCTATTCAACAAGAACTTTAAGTCTTTGAAGAAAGAAATTGAAGAAGATACCAGAAAATGGAAAGATCTCCCATGTTCTTGGATAAGGAGGATCAACATAATAAAAATGGCAATACTACCAAAAGCAATCTATAGATTCAATGCAATTCCGATTAAAATCCCAACACAATTCTTCACAGACCTTGAAAGAATAATAATCAACTTCATGTGGAAAAACAAAAACCACAGGATAGCCAAAATAATCCTGTTTGCAGGCAAATGGTTGGAACTAGAAAAAAAGATTCCTGAGTGAGATAACCCAGACACAGAAAGACAAACATGGCATTTTCTCACTCATAAGTGGATATTGGCTGTAAAATAAAAGATAACTATGCTATAGTCCACAGAGCCAGAGAGACTTAGTAACAAGGGGGCTCAAGGGGGTATGCTGAGATCTTCCTGGGAAGGGGAATAGTGTAATTTTGTGGGTGGACTGCAGGTGAATGGGGAAGGGAACAGGAATGACCAGGTTAAAAGGGATGGAGGGACAGAGTACTGAAAGTCATTACTAGAAATGGGAGAGGTCATTTTGGGTTCAGGTAGAAACTTTACACAAGGAAATCTCCCAGAAATCTACAAAGATCACCTCAGCTAAGACTCCTAGCAATAGCAGATATGTAGCCTGAACTGGTCATCTCTTGTAACCAGGTAAGATTTCAGGCGGAGGGATTGGGGCACCAGCCAAGTCACATAACCTTCGATCTACAGTCTGTCCTTCCTATGGCATGTAAAGGTGGCCTAGAGATTGAGAAAATGGACAACCAATGACAAGTCTAGCCTTAAACTCATGCCAGAAGAGTAAGCCCACCCCTAACACTTCCTCAACCACCAGGACCCACACGCTGAATGACCCAGAGACTTAGGATAGAATCAAAGACAACTAGAGAAAAAAATATCAATGTAATGATGTCTAACATGTTCCTCTGTACTCATAAACTGGTGCCTAGCCCAATTACCATCAGAGAGGCTTCATCCAGCAACTGATGTAAACAGATGCAGACCCACAGTCAAACATTAGGTGGAGCTTGGAGAATTCTGCAGAAGAAGGGGAGAAAGTATTGTAGGAGCCAGAGGGGTCAAGGACACCTCAAAAACCCACAAAATCAACTAACCTGGCTTCATTGGGACCCACAGAGACTGAACTGATAACCAGGAATCCTACACTGGACTGATCTAAGGCATTCTGCATATATGTTACAGTTATGTAGCTTGGTCCTTTTGTGGAACTCTTAACAGTGGGAACAGGGGCTATCTCTTTACTCTTTTGATGCATTTGGGACCCTAATCCTTATACTGGGTCGCCTTGCCCAGCCTTAATACAAAGGAGGAGAGGAGTCTTACTGCAACTTGATATGCCATGTTTTGATGACATCCATGGAAGGCCTGCCCTTTCCTGAACAGAAATGGAGGAGTGGACTAGGGGTGGGAATAGAGTGGGGAGAGACTGGGAAGAGAAGAGAGAGGGGAAAGTTCAGCCAGGATGTAAAATTAACTAATTAATTTAAAAACAAACACTTAAAAAAGAATAGTTATAGAGGAATTACCATATTTGATTTGAAGTTACACTAAAGAGTCATAGTAACAAAATATTCCAAACACATGAAACCAGGAAGCAAGTGGACATTGCTATCCTAATATCCAACAATGTAGACTTCAAACTAAAATTAATCAGATGAGATAAAGAATATTTCATTCTAATCAAGGGAACAGTTAACAAAGAAGGGATTACCATGTTAAACATATATGCATAATTAAACATCATACATCAAATTGACTTAACAGACACTTAAAAATATTCCACCCAAGCACCAAAACAAAGCAAATCTTAATGAATTCAGAAAAATTGGAAGAACTCCATGCATCCTGTTTGATCATAACACAATAAAAGGTAAAATCAACAGCAGGAAAACCTCTAATAAGTACACAACTCATGGAGATTAAGCAATTCACTATTGAATAATGAATGGGTCAAAAAAATCAATAAAGAAATAAAAAATTGCCTGGAACTAAATGAAAATGAAAATAACACATAACAAAACTTTGACTTATTGAAAGCAGACCTATATGGAAACATTTTATCTCTAAGTGCCTACATTAAAAAAAAATCAGAAAGAGCACAAGTAAATGACGTAATAATGTAACTCACAAATTTGGAAAAACAATAATAAGACAAACCCAAACCCACTAGATAGAAAGGACAGATAAGAGTCAAAATTAATGTAATAGAAACAAAGAAAAGAACTAAAAGAACCAATGAATCTAAGAACTGGTTCTTTGAGAAGACAAACAAGATCGACATACCCTGGGGTCAACTAACCAAAAGAAAAATAAAAAACCCAAACTAATAAATCAGAAATGAACAGAGAAACATTACAACAGACACTAAAGAAATTTAGAATGTTATAAAGGAAAACTTTCAAAAACATGTAGTGCATTATTTTGGAAAACCTAAAGGAAATGGATACCTAAATTCTGTCAAACCAAAAAATTAAATCAAGAAGAGATCAACAACCTAAAGAGACCCATAACAAATTAAATCTAAACAGTAATAAAAAGCTCTACAACAAAAAAGGCCAAGTTCAGATGGATTTCCAGCAGAATTCTACTAGACTTCATTGAAGATCTACAGCCAAATCCTTGAACTATTCAAAAAAGAGAAACAGGAGGATTCCCAAACTCCTTCTATGAAGCCAATATCACACTAATAACAAAACCAGGTAAAAGGCACGCACACACACAAAAAAAACCTATAGGCCAACATTCCTGATAGACATAAATTCAGAAATGCTCAAATTAAAATTCTTGCAAACTGAATACAGACATATATCAAAAACATTATCCACCATGACCAAGTTGTCTAAATCCCAGAGATACAGGGGATTGTTTAGCAGATGCAAGTCAATAAATGTAATAGACTTAAAAAGTAGACTTAAAGATAAAAATCATATAATCATCAATAGATGAAGAAAAAATCCTTTGACAAAATCTAATGTGCTTCATGATAAATGTCCTGGAGAGTAGGACTAGAGGGAGCATCCCTGAGCCCACCTATATATGAGAAAAACTGCATCCAACATTATTCTAAATTGAGAAAAATATGAAGCAATACCTTGAAAACTTTGCCAGAAAACTTCTAGAAATGACCAAAAATTTCACCAATGTGGTAGGACAAAGAACCAACTTGCAAAAATCAATACTTTTTCTACACACCAACAACAAACATACAGAGAACAATAATGGACATGTTCTCAATCACAGTGGCCTCAATGAAAATAAAATATCAGAAATAAGACTAACCAAAGAGATGGAAAACCCCATAATGAAAACTTTGAATCTCTGAAGAAAGAGATAAATACACAAGAAAGCAATCAAAATCTCCATATTATTCTTCACAAAAATAGAAAAAGCTATCCTAAAATTCACATAGAACCACAAAAAAAAAAAACCCTGGATACCCAAAACAGCACTAAAGCAAAAAGAGAAATGCTGTAGTAATATATTACGGAGCCATAGCAATAAAACAATATGGCACTGGGAGAAAAAAGACATGCAGATCAATGAAACAAAATTGAAGACCAAACATGAGTACGTGTAACTATGGCCATCTAATATTCAATCAAAATGCTAAAGCATATACTCTGGAGAAAAAAACAGCATCTTCAGCAAATGATGCTAGGAAAAAGATATTCACGTATTGAGGAATGAAATCAGGTATCTATCATTTTGCACAAAAACTAACTCCAAATGGATTCAAGATCTAAATGTGAAACCTGAAATACTGAAACTGTTGGAAGAAATCATGGGCACTACCCTACATGATATAGGTGTAGGAAAGGACTTTCTAAACAGGATCTCTTTTGCCCAGAAAATGAGGCCAGCAATTGACAAGTGGGACTCATTAAAATTAAAAAGCTTTTACATTTTTAAGGAAATAACTGAATGAAGAGGAAGCCCACAGAATGGGTGAGAATCTTTGCCAGCTATCTGGCAGAGGATTAACATCCAGAATATACCAAGAACTCAGAAAACAAACTGAAAAAAATGATTCATTCAAAAAATGGGCTAGGAATCTGAACAGAAAGTTCTCAAAAGAGGAAATAAAAATGGTTAAGAACTATCTCAAAAATATTCAGCTTTCCTAGCAATTAGGGAAATGCAAATCAAAATGAGATTTGAGATTTCATTTTACTATAGTCAGAACAGCAAAGATCAACAAAGTAATCCACCAACCAACCAAAACTGCTGAAGAGTATGTGAAAAGGGGGAAACCCTCTTTCACTATTGGGGTATTGTCAACTGGTCTGGTCACCATATAAATTAGTGTGATGAACTCTCAAAAAGATAAAAAAAATAATTCTATTATTTGACCCAGTTATAATAGTCCTTGGCATTATGCCCAAAGTATTTGACATACTACTCCATAGATATTCATTAAGTCATGTTCACCACTACTCTGTTCACAATAGCTAGGAAATGGAAACAACATAAATGACCTTCAAACAATTAATGGAAAATAAAAATGCAGTACACAGACACACACACACACGATGAAATACTATTCAGCTATAATGAGAAATGAAATCATGAAATTTGTAGGTAGAGACTTCATTGACTCCTCAAGAGAGGCCTTTGTCCCTCTGAGGAGTAGATGGTGGGTGGGGTGGGGGAGGTGGGGTGGTGGGAGAGGGGGAGGGAGTGGGAACTGGGGTATGTATGTAAAATGAAAATTTTTAAATTAAGAAAAAAGAAATTTTAAGGTAAATAAATAGGACAAGAAATGACAGTATTGAGTGAGGTAATCCAGACCCAGAAAGACAAACACAATATGTTCTCTCTCATCTGTCATTCCTAAGTCATCAGATGTGATTATGGAACTTGGAGTAATTGCTGAAATTGGGAAAGTAAAAGAAGATCATGAGTTGGGACAAGAGATTTGAAGGAGGAATAGAGAAAAACAGAGGGGGTGTCTTTAGTTAACAAGGGGGAGGAAGATAAATTTAGAAAAAGTAGGGAGGTAAATAAAGTACAGTAAGAGTATCTTAAAAAGTTATAAGGGATGATATTATTATCTACCTAAAATGATATATAATACATATAAGTCTATACATACATTCACAATTTAAGTTAAATCCCATCTGAGCTGACAATGCTCCTCCCAAGAGTCATAGACTAATGAAAACCCCAAATCCAGGCATGAGAATCTTGCTTTTGAGTTGTTGGTCAGGTTTGTGCAAGAGACAACCAATATCTCTATCCAGCTATGAACCACAACAATGACCAGCATGACATGAAAACCCTAAGGGTGTAATAGTGGCATGCATATCTTGAAATTAACCAACCACTCTCTAATTGGTCTTCAGGCCTATTCAACAGGGAGAAATCATGCCTGATATTGGGCACCTAGCCAACTACCTAGGGATAGTGAAGTAATGGATCTTTAAGGAGAACCAACAATCACCACTTTACTAAACTGGCATAATCCCTAGCTACATTCTAAATATTTATCCATATACCCACAGGTGAGGGTAGTTCTCACCCCTCATCTTTGCAATCGACCAGTATCATTACTGGAAACCACAGCTGATAAAAGTACAGAGAACAAGATATCATGTATTTCTCAGTCTGAAATGATATGCCTATAGCACAATTATTGCACTTAAGGCTCAGAGATAATTGAGGAAGAGGAGTAAGAGAGATTGTATGAGCCAGAAGAATAGGAAGTCTAGTGTGAGATTTTTGTCTCCTAGAAATGCCAAAGAGGCTACATCCATGAAGTGTCACCAACATGGCTCCCTAAACGATACCTGGACAATGACAGCACCAATGGACAAGCTAATGTGGAAAGAAGAAAGCTCTCGCCTCAACCCCACATAAACAACTACTGGAAACTGGGGAATGGTGCAACCAGGAGAAATTGTCTTCCCCGGAGAAGAACCTCCAACTGGCTATCCAATATCAAATGGCCAGGCCTGAGATCATATGTGTATGGGTAACATCATACAGACTGTGTGGGTTCTATTTATGTATACATAAATATACATATATGTAAAAAAACAATTAAGGAAAAGAGGCCATGAATTTGATCAAGAGCAAGGGGAAACATGACAGAGGGAGAAATGTGAGGGAGGGGTTAAAGGGAATGAAGAAATGATGAAATAATTATAAAAAAGACATAACATCAAATTTATCATTACCTACTTTAAGTGTATCATCGAATAGCAAGTACTAACTATATGCACATTGTACCGCTTTAAAACTGAAACTCTGTTCCCATTGAACAATTCTTGGACTGAGACCATAGCTCAGTGAGTAACACTTGCTTATTATGTATTAGGCCCTCTGTTCAAAACCAAAAATAAAAAGCCTATTTTTGAACTATTCCACTTTCCCCCTTGCCCCATCCCTTAATGGCAACAATTCTGTTACTGCACTAAATATGATGTCTTCGAAGCACATCATGCTGCAGAACAACTCCTGTCAAATGATATGCCATTTCTACAGTTTATCTCGTTTAAAATCCTTCCAATAGCCCTATGAAATCTGTTTTATTTTGTTATTTTATGGTTTAAGCAAAGAAGGCTCAAATCTGTTAAGTTTTCCAAAAGCCACTCAGCCAAATATAGCCTACAACATTCAAAGCTGTTTTCCCCAAATCCCTTGTTCTTTCCATTAGGACACTGTCACAGCTGTGTTGATTTGATCAACATCCATGGGGACAACAATCAAAACTAAACGCATTGGCCTACTTCCTTAATGCCTGATTATTTGTTTTGTTTTAGTTTGGAAAAGCTGTAGGCATGCATGTGTGGGTTTTTCTGAAATGCTGATAAGAAACAGAACAGGCTCTTAGAAAAATGTAAGCTTGGAATGTTCATAATAAATCTCTAACATTCCAAGTTTATATGGTCAGCACATTTGGACATATTTTGGTATAAATGTGAAAAATACAACAGTGAACATTAAGGCTATAGCAAGGAGGTTGTCAATGACTAGGCGTATGATCATGAATAATATCCTAAACTTCAAAATCCTAAATTACACAATTAAGCATAGTCTTTGCTTCTGACAAAGTAAACAAGGCAAAAATAACTTCGGTTCTAATTGCTCAGGTCTTTTGCCTATTTGGGAGTTAATATTCCTCTGATGACTATGTCTTCTTGGTGTAATATTTAATGTGGCACTAGTCTCTCTTTTTTTTTCAAATATGACAATTTGCCTGTGTACCCCGCTGTCTTAGGGTTACTACTGCTATGATGAAACACTATGACCAAAAGCAACTTGGGGAGTAAAGGGTTTGACTTACATATCGCAAGTCACCAGGCCATTGAGAGAAGCCAAGGCAGTAACTCAAACTGGGTGGGAACCTGGAAGCAGGAGCTGACACAGAGGCCACGAGGGATTGCTGCTTACTGGCTTGCTTCTCATGGCTTGTTCTGTCTGCTTTCTTATAGAACCCAGGACCTCCAGCCCAGGGATGGCACCACCCACAATGGGCTGGGCCTTCCCACATCAGTTACTAATTAAGACAATGCCCTATAGACCTGCTTCCAGTCAGATCTTTCGAAGGCATTTTCTCAATTGAGGTTACCTCCTCTCAGATGACTCTAGTTTGTATCAAGTTGATATAAAACTAGCCAGCAGAACTAACCCCTTGTCCACTTGACACACAAACACACTGCTGTGGGAGAATGCTCTTGTACACAGTAAAGATATGTCATTCATATTGGTTTAATAAAACACTGATTGGTCAATAGCCAGGCAGGAAGTATATGTGGGGCAAATAGACTAGGAAAATTCTGGGAATAAGAAAGGGAGAGATGCAGCCATCAGCCAGAAGCAGAAGAAGCAAGATGAGAATGTCTCACTGAGAAAAGGTACCAAGCCACATAGCTATATATAGAATAAGAGTTATGGGTTAATTTAGTTGTAAGAGCTAGTTAATAATAAGCCTGAGCTAATAGGTTCAACTGTTTATAATTAATATAAGCCTTGGTGTGTTTCTTTGGGACTGAATGGCTGTGGGAACAGGCAGGACAGAAACTTCTGTTTACAACACATCACTTTTCAATTAGAACCTTTTCTTTATCCTTTGTCCCCAAGATGTTATTTTAATATTATTTTCACAATATAAAACATAAATAACTTTAAAAGTCCCACAGTCTTTACAAATTGCAACACTTTAAAATTTCGGTCTGTTCATGATGGGGATATGGTGTAGGAGGGTCTTCTGTTTGTATATTGCCCTCATTGGTTAAATAAAGAAAACTGCCTTGGCCTTTTGGTAGGACAGCCCTTAGGTGGGCAGAGTAGATAGAATGGAATGCTGTGAGAGAGAGAAGGCAGTGGAGCAGACGCCATGCTTCTCCAGCACAAGATGGACACTGGTTAGACTCATGCCGGTAAGCCACAACTCAAGTGGCGATACACATTAATGGAGATGGGCTAAAATAATATGTGAGAGTTAGCCAATAAGGAGCTGGAGATAATGGGCCAGGCAGTATTTAAATGAATACAGTTTCTGTGTAATTATTTCGGGTACACACTGGGAGCCGGATGGCACAAGGGGCCCGGCGCCGGGAACGCAGCCCGAGCCCCTCATTACTACAGGGATACCCACAGAAACAGCTGACCTGAGGTAGTGGGAACTCACTGACTCCGGACTGGTAGTGGGGAAATCTGCATAAGAAAAAAATAGGCCTACTGAATGTGGGGACAGTTGTGAGGCTTGAGCAGTCTGTGGGGCCACTAGATTTATCCCTAGTGCTTGAACTGGCATCTTGGATCACATTCTCTTTGAAAGGATACCTTGCTCAGCTTAGATATAAGGGGGAGGGCCTTGGTCTGGCCTCAAAGTGAAGTGTCAGACTTTGTCCACTCCCCATGGGAACCTTTATCCTTTCTGAGGAGTGGATGAGGGGTTGGGGGAGAGGGTGGGCCAGGAGGAGGGGAGGGAGTGAGAACGGGGATAGCTATGTAAAATGAGAAAAGATTGTATTAAACAATTCTTAATTTAATAAAGCAAAAATAAATAAAACTTGGTCTCTTTAAAAATCCAAACTCTCTTTAAAAGTTCAAAATCTCTCAACTGTAGGGTCCTGTAAAGTACAAAATAAGTTTGATACTTTCTTTCTTTAAGGGGGAAGAACCAGGGCATAGTCACAATCTGCAAAATGCAAAACCAATGCCAGCTTGTAAATAACTCACTGTACAATGTCTGGGATCCACTCACAATCTGGGCTCCTCTAAAGGGTCTGCGTCACTTCTCTGGCTCCACCCACTGCAACCAACAAAGATTGTCTCCAAAGCTCAGGCTGGCTCCATTCCACTGATACTGCTATTCTTGGAAATCATCGCATGGTACTGGCATCGCCAAAATACAGGGGTCTCACTCTACAGCTGGCCTGTACTTTCACCAATAGCCTCTTCCTTGGCTCTCTTCAGGGACTCCAGCCTTGCCACACAGTGCCAAGCCTGAGGTGTTTTCCATTCCCCTTTGGTGTCTTCAAAACCAGCACCACTTGAGTGATTTTTAGACCACCAAGTTCAACTGCCAGAGTGAGGCACAATCCTGGCCTCCTTAGGAACACAGCTCTGTGTACTAACCTTGAGGAAACACTTCCTGGAAGATTTAACCTCAATGAGCTGATCTCTCTTACTCACAGCCAGTTCCTCAGTTCCAAATGACCTGCATGGACTGTCCCAGAAAATCTAAAGTTTCACTTTAGTTAGATTTTAAAGTTTTAAAAAGATTTGAGGTTTTAAAAAGTTTTTTAAATAAAAGATTTAAAGATTTGAAGTTTCTGGCATCTTGTTAACAACAGCTGGTTCTTCAGTCCCACCTGACCTGAACCACAGATTCTGAATTCAGAATGTGTAATGGCCCCAGTAATGGTTTAAGTGCCGCTCAAATTTCCTTTGAAGCTTTACAAGCCAGCCTTCCATCACCTTTAATGATCTTATCTTCCACGCTCCCACAGAACAGTTCACCAAACTTTGAACACTCAGTGGCTTTTCTAGCCCAAAGTCCTTCCAAAATCCTCCCCAAAAGAACATGGTCAGGTCTGCCACAGCAACACTCACTTCATTATCCTGATACCAATTTCTGTCTTAGTTAGGGTTACTATAGCTGTGATGAAATACCATGATCAAAAGAAACTTGGGAGAAAAGGGTTTATTTGACTTAATATCCTGAGTCACAGTCCCTAAGGGAAACCAAGGCAATAACTCAAACTGAGTGGAAACCTGGAGGGAGGAGTTGATGCAGAGACCATGGAGGAGTGCTGCTTACTGACTTGCTCCTCATGGCTTGTGTAGCCTGCTTTCTTATAGAACCCAGGACCACCTAATCAGAGATGACACCACACACAATGGGCCAGGTCCTCCCACCTCAATTACTAATTGAGAAAATGCAGCATTTTCTCAGTTGAGGTTCCTTCTTTTCAAGTAATGCTAGCTTGTGTTAAGTTGACATAAAACCAGCATATCAGCCCAGTAGGAGACAAAATTTTCAAAACTAAAATGCTTGTGGGACAAAATGATGCCAGTTGTTGTTATGCATTGTGTGTCAATAAAACTAACTCATTCTTAACAGTAATAAATGTTAGCCAAACTAAATTTAATTTGTCAATATATGTGTATTATAAACATTGTGAGGCTGGGGAATAAAATGTGCATGTCTTCTAAGTTATTATGCCCTAATGTTCGCCAGCCAAAATTTTGGCTTATAGTAATTCACAAAATTATCCTTTCTCTGGATTTTTCTCATATTCATAGGCTGAACTTTAAAGAATAGCAATGCACTTCTTTACGTTTAACAATGCCAAGCTATTACTATAAACCTCATAGAAAAACTTAGTTTACTGTCACGTTTTTGTTCATTTTGATTGACCAAATAGTATATCACTAAAAATGATATGTAGAGTAGTATGTATCCAGGAAAGGAGAAACAGTTTAATCCTTTGGGGTCCAGTAGCAGTCTTTTGATGAGTTTGCCAAGCAAATAACCCTTCTAATTATATAAAAAAAAAATTCCAGAGTTGGAGTAGAAATTAATTCTAGGAAAAAGGTCTCTAAATGGCAGGATATAGCTTGTAATAATTTCTCTTGTATGCTTTTTTGAATTCACATCAAAGGAAACTGCTATTCCATTCCACTCAGGCCAATCTTGGACACAAAAATAATCACTGTTTCTTGTTCGTTTTAACAACTATGAAACATTATAATTGTGAAAAGAAAAAAGTACTAAAAATAAAGTAAAAGTGGCAGACAGCAGATGAGGGAAAATTTAGGCATTAGAAAATAATCATGTTTATAGAAGGCTGACTTCTCAATCTGTCATAGCGTCTCTGATTTACACTCTAATTCAGAGTCAAGAAACAACTATCTCTTTTCAAATGCTCTACTGTATACTTTATTCTATAAGGCTTTCCTGAACTTTGAAAGCAGTCATGATAGTCAGCTACTTTTGAAGAAAACAATAGGTTAAAAAATAGATGATCAGTTTTTCTATGAGTAAGTATGAAAGTATCACATTTCTCTAGGAAAATTGAAGTAGAAAGGGCCTTTGACACCTACTTCTTCTTCACTTGGCAGGACAAAGTATTCTCTTTACAGAACCAGAAAGAGTAAAGGCCTCAGAAAGGCACTGCTACAGTTTCTCAAGTTCTGGTCCAAAGATATAGTAGTTATGAAAGAAATATAAGAATGTGACTAGAAAGGTGCTCGAAGTGACTACTGTGTAGTCATTTTGTAGTCTGTCTATCCTTTATCTATACACACAACATTAAAGTTTCCTGCCACTTGTTGTCTTTGGCTTTATGATAAGGTTTTGTTAAATTGAGCATGACATGATAGGTAAGCCAAAATGATCACACCAGGCAAACATTAGAAATCCAGAGAAAGCCATCCATTATTTTATTATGAAGTAATTTTCAAAGGCGTTATCTGAAGTGTAACATATTATACTAGTAGGTAAAATACATACAGCCCATAAATGTACTGTGTGAAACTACTGTATTATCATTAAAATAATGGTCACAGTTTTTGCTTGTTTTCCTTCCATTAGGTTCCATGAGGTTTGGAGTTTAACTGCTAATGGGATTTACTTCAAACATGGTCTATAATTCATGGATATGTTACTAAGATGTCAGATCACTATTTTTCCTAGGGTTAAATTTTTGCCAAATGGAGAAGAATTCAGAACATATGAGGAACTTCAAATCTAATGAGTCATGATGAAATAAAGGTAAAATATGGGGTCATAGGTATAATTCAAGATGTAACAGTTGATGAGTGAATTTTTCTGTTCCCTTCACTCCTGTTATTTCTTTTAGTATCCTGTGTTCCTATATAGCTTTATGTTTGAATAATACTCAACACATCCCTTAGGACTCAGAAATATCTGAATGTAATCAAAATATTCACTTAAGAATAAGTTGTAATGTATCAGAGCAACAAATTGTTTGAGTCCCTAGACAGTAAATGTTGCAGCTTATTCACTGATAAATATGCTATGGCCCTAAGAGTCAAAAGAATATCCAGTGTTTGTGTAACAATTTATATAGAGGTAAAGATTGAAAACTGTGCTGAAATCAGTTCAAAATATTAGAACTGATATTCTGATGAGAAAGAGATAAAGAAAATGCACAGTATCCAAAGGAGATCATGTGGAAACCTATACAAAAGTTTCAGTATGGTGGAACAAACAAAATTCTCTACAATAAGGAGCCTCAGTGAGTTACCTATGGACTAATGCTTAATACAGGTGAATCGTACTAATCCTGTAATAATCATATAAAGGGAGGTGCCATTCTTCAAGACATTCTGATGTTGATTTGCTTTATTGTTTAAATAAAGTAGGGGAACTCTGATATGCAAAACAGATAAAGAGCAGAGCTGGTCTGGCTTGAAAAACCTGTTAGGAGAGTGAAAGCATTGGTAACTGCTTTCTCTTTCCCTACCTAATCCTTCATTTGCACTGTCTACTTCCAAGATATCTCTGGGAAACAGCAGGGTTCAGGAACACACAGCCTACAGGTCCCTGTACCAGTCTAACTTACTCATTTTATACAGAGAGAAAGTAAATAGCAGAAAAGAAATATGACCAAGGTTACATAGGACGTCTGTCAAGGAATAATGCTTAAGTTGAGACCAAAAACTCTAGAGTAAGACTACTTAGACATGCACCATATTCTTTAACTTAGCACTGTGTGACTTTGAGTATTGTAATACTTAATATCACTTGCTTCTGTGTCTCAATTTGTGACCTGCAAGTGACAAAATGAGCTATTATACATAAAATGCCCAGACCAGTTTGGTGAGTGTAAATACATCCCAAGAATTCTTCTAACACATGCCTCTTATGTAGTTCCAAACCCATTTGATCAAGTGATCTTTGAACTAGACCTAGGGATCAATCAAGTAATTAGATGAATAGTCTTGTGAAGTTCTTCATATATGATACTGAACCCTGGGTATGATGTTACTGAAAAACCATGGATTTAGGCATAAAGTACATCTCAGCCTCACCACTTTCTAATTTTGTAATCCTTCAAGTTGTTAGATCCCTTTAGTAAACGGATTTTACAATTTTACAAGTTCTAATAATTACTGCTTTGGGGAGAAGCAGTCACAGAAACATGTTGTTATTCTACATGACCT
The DNA here is from genome assembly GCA_004026605.1 of Ondatra zibethicus. NCBI lineage: Eukaryota > Metazoa > Chordata > Mammalia > Rodentia > Cricetidae > Ondatra > Ondatra zibethicus. The sequence goes on along the minus strand of PVIU01027045.1, from coordinate 4,154 downwards.
TGATGAGCACATTTAGGCAATAAGCACTAGAGAGGGGGCAGAAAGACTTAGAGGAGCCCCAGATAATCTTACTAGGAGTAATGAGCTGAACTCAAGCAAAGGAAATAGTAAACCACAGAATAGGAAAAATGGAAAGGACATTGTATTAAATAGTAGAATGATTGCTCTCAAGGGAAAATATGGAAGCTCTTTGGTTAGAGTCATTTTATATTACATTGAAGGAAGGCAAAGCAGAGTCCTGGTGAACAATCCTTCTGCAGCCAGACGACCAAGGAGATGAGCTAATACTGGTTTTATATCTATCTTTTCTCTAAGCCTGAAGTGGAAAAGTCTCCTAGATGCACAACTGCCTAAAGTCTGAGCCAACTAGGGATGATAACAATTAAAAGAACCACACAGATATGAAGAAGAGAGAAAAAGGATGGAACGTGGGGTGGGGAGAATTACACAAGGGAACCAGAAAAGAGGATAAGAAAAGACAAAGAAAATGAAGCAGAGGCAAAATCAGAAGGGAGTGGAGTTAAGTAGAGGCAAGAAGAAAAAGCAGAGAGGGGTAACATAGTAGGGCTTCTAGCAAAGATACAGAGGTGTCACCAGAACAGTGGTGCTAACCTCCTGTTAAATAATGATATATGCCCCCATTACATAGGCCTGTGAATTGGGACTTGGCTTTAAAAAAACAGTTGATTCTTAGCAGCTGATAAATAAACAAACCTAAGCCTAGAGATGATCAGACAGAGATTATCTTTTTTTTTCCCTTCCCAGTGAAAGAAATGTCATTTTTTTCCCTGCTCTCCAAAGGTAAACAATGCTTGTTTCCTAGAAACAGTTGGGAGTATGGGAAGGATATCATCTGTTCTTGCCAGCCCCAGAATTCATTCCAGGGATCCAATTCCCTTTCCCATCATTCTGGTTCTTTAGCCAGCCCATTTGCAGAGACAAAACTCCCCACCCATCATACCTGTGCCAAAGAAAGAGACTTTTGTACTCCTTGAAAGCCCCCAAGCCTGTGCTTTTTACATGCTTTTTATGTTCTTTACTCGGAAGTAAGGCTAGCTAAACACTGCTGTTTTTTTTTTTAAAAAAATAACACATTTCTAAAAATTTTCTTTTAGAAAGTATTAGAGACATTTGCAGATGGTCCTATCTGTGCCACCTTGGCCTTTATAAGTTCTGGTACTGGCTTTCTGCTTACTCTTCTTCCTCCAACTTTTCAGGTAACTCTTGCTTCTTCTCATATTCCAAGTTACTCACAGCCTTCTATCATCTGCCCAACTTCTCCTCACATTGTTCCAGGGGAAAGTAGGATAATTTACAGGATATTATTATTATTACTATTATTATTAGTGATGGGGCACATATGCTACGAAGCATTGTGGAAGAGGTCAAAGGAAAACTTTTGGGAATTAACTCACTCCTTCTACCTTTACATTTGTACTAGGGATTGAATTCATTTTGTCAACATTGGTAACAAGCCTCTTTGCCTGCTGAACCCACTTGGTGCCCATAGAGACAAGTTTAAAGGTTAGAAACTACAGAAGGAGTCTCTCTTCAAACAATCTTCCTTTTCCAACCTTGGAGAAATTGTCCTTTAAACATTATCAGAGATCATATTGTATTCATGCCACCAAGTGAAATAAAATAATAATCCCCAACTTTGGCAATACTTTGTAACTTTCTGAACAGTTCTATATTCATCCAAAAACTTGAAGCTCAAGAAAGTCGTGATGTTGTGATTCAAATATTCAGTTTACACTTTGAGGAAACAGGTAAGAACAATCAAGTTCAAAAAGATATATTTTACTTGTTTGGAATTGAACCAAAGGTAGTGTACATGGTAGGTGATCATTCTATCCTTGGGCTATAGCTCTCCCCTCAAATTGAGTTTTGACAAACAACAAAATGTCTCCATCTTTAACACGGAAATTAGGTGTTTGTTAAGTGATCAGAACCAGCCTTATAAATAGTAGTATAAATGTGCTCCCTGTAATGCTTTTGTAGAGAGCTCCCTGGCAGGCAGGGGATAGCAGGTCCCCAAATAGCCAGTCCCGGGTGGGGCGGGCACCTGAGACCACGCCGGCATGTCTCCATGTGGCTGCAGGTCCCCGGCAGCTTGCTGTGGGGTGGAGACCATGTGGCAGGTCCCCAATGGTTCCAGCCATGTGGCAGCGGTGAGCGGGCAAGAAAGAGAGGCAGATACACCATGCAGAGTAAAGTTGAACGTTTATTAGGTGGGTTATTGAGGGGAAGGAAAAGGGGGAGGGGAGAGAGAGAGAGAAGAGAGAGAGGGGAGAGGAAGAGAGAGGGGAGTCAGCAGCTGCCTCTCTGAGAGAGGGGGACCAGAGAGAGAGAAAATGGGGGTCTGAGGCTGCAGGCAGGAAGGTAGTGGGCGTGGCTTGTCTCTTAAAGAGACAGGACAGAACATTGCACTCCCTACTTGTAGTCCCAGACCTTGAGAATAAAATTCCCTTTCCACCAATTTGATCAGTTATATGAAAAGTATTGACGTTCAAGATTTAAAAAGGATTTAAACAATATTTTATCCAGTTCCCTGCCTGATAACTGAATCTATAGGCATCATTTTTATCAATTTGTTAATTTGATTATTTGGCCATTCCTCACAAAATTTTCACCAACCAGAAATAAATACCTTTTAAAAAACTGTGTATGGGTGTTTTGTCTAGGTATGTCTATGTACCATGTGGTGCCTGGTGTCCACAGAGGCCAGAAGAGGATGCCAGGTCTCCTGACATGAGAATTACAGTGGTTGTGAGCTGCCGTGTGGGTACTGGGAGTAAAACCTTGGTCCTCTGAAAGAGCAGTAAGTGCTCTTAACCACCAAGTCATCTCTCCAGCCTCAGAAATCAATACTTTTTAAGCAGTGTGTGTCTAAAATGTAGCAGAATGTTCCTAGTAACATGAAATCTGTTCACATAGTTATCTACTTACCTCAGTATACCTGTTGACTCAGGTTGGAAACCACTTCTCTCTCCCATAAGACTCCTTGAGACAGCTGGGAACAGGGTCCCATTGGGACAGCTTCTTCTGGCTTGTCACCTCAGATTCTTTCCGCTCTTCCTAATGTGGCATAGTTCACAGTTCTCTCATCGTCTGTTTCAAATGTGTATGTGTCTCCCCATACAATGTGAAGACATGCTTTGCAACCACAGGTTAGAAGCAGAAACAGTCTCTCGCCATCATCTTCCTGGACTCTGAGTTCCCTACCAGCAGACTGACTCACAACAGCTCTGATAACTGGGAACTGCCCTAGAACACATGCATTTAACCAGAAAAGCCTAAGCAACTGAAGGAAGGCTACACTTTACTCAGTTGATTCATTTCTTTGCTTAAACCACTTATCTCCTTGAGCAGGACAAATTACAATGCTACTAAACTTTCCTGAGTAGTAGAACGTTTGTTCTGAAAGGAATTTAAAGAAACAGAGAGACTCACGGAGGTGATGTTGTCTTCCCAAGGTCACACAAAGTGTTAAGAGTTGAGCATGGTCTAGCAGGCAAATTCCATGAAGTCTAGACCAAAATTCTTGGGTGTCTTACAGGTTGGCCTTATATGACTCTTATCATACTAGTCTTTCAGGCTATACTCAACAAATGTAAACACAGATCCTTAAATTTGCTAAACATGTCTCCTGGCCCAATAACTTCCCCATATCTTATGCATCGTTGTCTCAATTTCCAGTAAACCAAACCATGGAAGAATTTTGAGGTGTGTTAATAAAGAGCCTAAATAATCCCAGGGAAACATGAGCCTATGGCAGAAAAACTCTGGGAGACACTTGGTATATATACTATTTAGGTTGATGCCAGGCCTAAGATTTAAATATTTCTTGGGAGAGTTCAACTAGATCCTAGAGTATGATAAGGACAGTCAAGCCTAGAATCTGCATGGTAAACATAGAGTCTTACCAGTATATGGGCTCTTCAACACAGACTCTGGTAGTCATGGGCAGCTCTCTGGATAGTCATTTTTCATAGGTGGGAGGATCCCAAGCTAGCTCAAGGTAATAAAACACATCAGAGGGCACTCCCTTTCCTAAGAATACTTAACTAGGTATTCAGCACTGTTGAATACTGTTAAAAAAATGTTAACAGTAATTACAGTCTTTTTTTTTTTTTTTTTTTGGGGGGGTTTTT